>KQ964512.1:7317-36638 GCA_001566745.1 Conidiobolus coronatus NRRL 28638
AGGACGATCGAGATCGCGGACGACGTGAGTCATACCGGCCTTGTAACCCATGAAAGCGGTCAAGTGGACGGGCTTGGAAGCATCGTCCTTAGGGAAAGACTTGACGGAACCGCGATGATGTCTGGTTCTCTTTCTGGGGGAGAAACCTAAATGACCGTGACGAGGGGCCTCGAATTTACGATGAGACATGTTGTTATTAGTCGTGTGTGGAAGAGGCTTAATCCATTCATAGAATCCTAAGCCGCGTCGAAATCTAGCACCCATCTTATCTACAAATGCTTGAATGCTTATTTTATCATTTACATCTAGAACTTGGAAACGCCCAGGATCTACAGGATTTAGTTCATTGTCATTTTCATGATCTTGATTGCTATTTTCTTCTTCGAAAGCGTTTTGTCCTCCGGCAAGAGTGGAGAAAAGCTGATGGAAGTTGCGATTCATCGTTCCGCTTCTACCCTTTATCTCCTCCTCAAACAGCTCTAGACGTTCATAATCACCAGCCTCCCTATAAGATATAGCAATGAGCCAAGACGGGATTGCTTGGAACTGGGACAATTCTAAATAGTGGCCACAAGTTAAAGATGCCAATTCTTTATAAAAATGTTTGGCTTCGTTCCAGTTTAAACACCTTACAGCGTATATCTTGATACCATTATCGCGAAGGAGTTTTGCCTCTTCTTTCCAATCTATTTTCAGAGGGTTTTGTTTATAACTTGGCAAGTGAGGAGTTGCATCACCAATGAGAACAAAGCCTTTATTAGTATTTTCGCGCCAAGTGAAGTCTGTACGGGCGATTCGCATTACATATTCATAAGCTTCATCAAAGTCGCCACCTCCTGTGTGTCCCACGTTGGTGACAAAATTACAAATAACTGCGGGATCTCGTGTAAAATCAAGCTTCTTAAGCAAATATGTGCTATTTTCGTCACAGTAGTCTCCGTGAGCAATAATTGCTATTTCCATTGATGGGATATGCTCAAGCAGACGTTTTACTGTATCTTTTACATTTCGTTTAACTGACTCAATACACGTTGCCATGCTTCCGGTGGTGTCAATACTTATGACCAATTGGCTCTGTTCAAAAAACTTTTTTCATCTGAATCTTTAAACTCCGATGATGAAGCAACATTTTTAGTCATACCTTGAACATTGTAAAGAAGATGTTCTTCATGAACAAGAACGCGATTGTAGCTTTTGCTTTGGATATAAATCCGGAATTCTTTGCGAGCTTCGGGATCTATAGGATCTTGGCGAGTCTTTTTATCAGAAAGATTAAGATATGAATATATATCCCGTCCAGTAATTCTTTCACCAGTTTCTATTTTTTCCAATATAACACCTTTTTTGCTTGGATCCATGATTTCTGGTTTGACGAGTTCATAGTAAGCTTTCCCGGCAACATAATTGTACCCTTGTTCTTCAATAAATCTTTTGATTGTCAGTTTGTTATACATTTGATTATATAATCTATATTTAATTTAGCAATAAAAAAGTTTTTGTTTCCATCATCTAAAGACCTGTTAATCTACCAATCTCAACTTAACTCTGTTTCTAATACAAATTCATTATTTGACTGGATACAAAAATTCACAAACCACTTAGCTAGATTGTAACCCTATACCAGCGACATTTCAACGACCATGGGAATAAGAAGGAATAATTATAGCTATTATTAGAGATATCTTTAATACTTACCCTTGGGGTAGAAACACGATATCAAGGAGAATTTATAAGAGTTTTGCGAACAATTCTCAGTTGGTAATAATTTGGAATAGTAGCAAAACCTTCTCTCTTAGACGATGGCTGAACTTTGTTAAGAACTTCAAGGAAATCATCCAAATTAATTGCTAAAGGCTCAGCATCAAGTTAAATACTCGAAAGGTTCGAAACATAAAAGTATTTGTTTTCTGTCTTCAACTCTTCGCATGCAATTACTATATCGACGTCTACCAAGTATTGGTATGAATCGTTCAACTACAGCATCTACACCAGGATACTTGTTGAACATTACACATTCATTCAAGTGGCTTGATACAGGGAAAAGTGTGTTTTCCAATGGTTGCTGTAAAAGATCTCGTGTTCGCACTTCATTATTAATTTGAGTATTCCCTTCTTAATAAAGTTTAAAGATAGTCTAGATGTAGCTATTTCCCGCAGCCATCCATTTTATAGTCTGGAGGACATCCCTACTATATCACTAATTATAAACAATTCAAAGTCTATTTTTTTTTTATATATTTCAAACGTAATTCCAGGCTAATTGCCCCACTCAAATAAATCAATTGAAACCTCTAATTCGTAAATATCCTTTGTATTTTGAGTATGTTCATTGAGTAAATGGGCGTTCAGTTACTTTTTTTCTTAGCCCAGCCTTGCTTAAGTAAATCTACATGTTGCTCCGAACACCCCATAAATAGAATTGGTAGATATCTTCAATGCATTGGAATATGACTACAGAGTAGTCGTATCCACTAAATAATCCTCGATGAAGAAATTCTGGAACATATGCATATTCATGGCATTCAACATATATCTTATTCTTCACTCTGATGCATGATTACTGTCTTGTGGAAGCATATCATGTGTTTCTAAGATATATCACCAATCAACCCACGAGTGTTATACCCTATCACTATTTGTGCTGGCTTGATGTACTGGATTTTTTCATATACCATCTGAGACTCATCTCCAATAAATGTCTCCGGACCATGAATATTGGATACTGTACCAACCCAGATAATAGCTTTTCCAATCCTGATCCATCCGCATTGTGTTAACTTTTTTTGAATACAAGAATTGTAGTAGTGCATTATCATGCTTTCCCGGTACAATATCTACTGGTACAATTTTGTATTGCTGAAAAAAGCACTTAGTTTGTTGAAACGAGTATTTACAAAATTAGTTAATGTTTCACCCCAGATAGCTCCTTTAACTAAGGAATTATCAACTGTACTGAATGTTTTTTCTAACGGGAGTCTACCGAGAAATCATCTGAAGTATTTGTTAAGAATGGTGCAATTAAATGATGATTATTATAATGTATATATTTGACCAAGTTAATCATGGAATTTTAAGATCAGTGTGCTATTTGTATGGTATAGCAGATTCAAAAATTGGTAGATCACATTCACAGTATAGATTTCTGTAAAAGAAAGGATTCTTTTTATTAGAGTCTTCTTCATCATCTGATTCGCTATCGGAGTTATTATCAAAATCAATAGTTTGCCATTTATAATGGAATTTAGAACAACTACATTTTGGCTGTTCAGGGCTACCCTGATAATTTATTAGATATTCTGTTATCTTATTAAAGTCAGGATGGATTGGCGTGTGATTGCTTGCTAATTCTGGATGATATCCGTCTTCTCCCTTACCAAATACAACATTACCGAATAATAAATAATCAGTAAGACTATTATCTTGTATACATATGTCATACACTTCGTTATTATTATTTCCATAAAATCCCAGATTGCATATGAAATGATGTTTATCTAAATCTACAACTTCTTCCGTAAATACATCACACAGTTTATGCATTATAGATACACGAGTCTCGTTTCCATAAATCAGATAATGATCTCCAGTATCTTCGTGTCCAATAAACACATTATAATATTCATCAGTTTGACAATGAGGGACATTAAGAATCCCGCCATATTTACTGATACAATATTTTACAATCTCTAAGGAATTGACACTATTCAATAATTCTTTTCTTATTGCCATTTAAATATAATGCTGAACGTTGATATTTTTTAAAAGAAGTAAACCTAATTTCAATTTAAACAAAAAAATACTTCGTTATTTTTTTTCGATCTTCTTCGGTATCAGGGCCATTTGGAGTCTTGGGCTTTTCAAAGTATACGAGGGCGTTATCGTCGGGAAAACCCCTGTAGGTGTCATCTCCGATTTTATGAAGATCTCCGCTACAGGTTTTACACTTGTTACTTATAAGTTTAATCGGGACACCCTGTTGAACGGGTCGTCCTTTCAGCAAAAAAACCGATTACACACGCGACGCTACCTTGATTACCCTTCTTATCGCCATGCCAATGCACATGTTTTCCGATGGTACAGGTTCATAAGACACTAAGAGACATTCTTCGGGATGGTAATTATTTGGTAGAGCTGGGGAACACGTTCGGTATTATCACAGGGCGGGAGTCCATCGCAGTGCGTTTTTTCTTTTCCTCTTTTAGGGAATCCACATTTAACTACTATCTTTGGAAAGTTAATAAGGGACTTTATACCGACATAAGATTCAATTTCGTAACCATAAGTGGACATACCGCCTACAGCCCAACTAACGTCCTCAGTTTTTTTTGGCAAAAATATCATTAGATCTATCGTAAAATTGTGGAATTTCTGTTGCTAAATTCATTATTGAAACTTGAATCAACTTCCTTGATAGGATACCCTCTATCGAGTATAATTATTCCATAGGAGGAACAAACCATTATATAAAAGTTCAGATATTCTGATAGTTTCAAATGGCACACTAGCACTCAAGTTCACTTTATCATCTACATAAATAGAAAATTTTGAACTAAGATCGAATTACTTATTGTTCGATAACCTATTCCAAACAGTGACCGAATTGTATAAAGACTCTCTTCGTATCGTACGGCAGATCCAAGTGAACTATATTGTACTGTTTACATTAATGGAATTAACAAAGATTCAATTTAATCTATCCCACCCTCAACCTTCATCGCCTGTTAATCATCCAATACAGATATCAAAATTTAAGATCAAAAGGTTTATTAATCAAGCATCAAGTAGAGAAAGTATTATTAATGCATTTGTTAGGAGTAAAAAAGAAAATAAGTTCTGATTCATGAGTGTTTTGTGATATTTTCAATGATTTTTGGCTCCCTATTAAATCCAATAGGCTTAAAAATACTTTTGACAAAATAATTCCTCAAAACTTTCAACATGTTTAAATCACGACCCAAGATCTTCCATGTAAAAATAGTCCCACTGTCTTCCAGACCTAGCATATACTGTCTCATACATTTCTTATTTAATAAATATAATTGTTTTATAGAGAGTATAAGTATTAGGCTTAGAAGGCACCTAGTTGAATCCTAACAACCAAGCAATTGGGATGAGGGCTTACCTGATCTTGTATATAAAGACAAAAAATCCCAAGCCAAGTCCAGATCACTCACTGGAGGAGGTAATGTAGCCCACACTGAACATAATAGACCCGTCAACTTCAAAAGTAAATTTAAACTTAGGGAATTCTTCCGTTTCCCTGCTTCAATTGCATCCTTAATAATTTGCACTGCTATCTCCTCATCTTCGTTTTCGCGTAATAATGCTCGAATCTTAATTTAATGAAATTAGTATTTCCAAAGTTCTTGATATCTTCAGCGTTAATAGGTTTCACTTAAAAAACCCAGGTACAACACCTGTAGTGTCGTAGCGAACCCTTCTCTTCTCATCAGACAAGATATTATAAGCTATTGGACTCTATTGAAATTTTGGAAGCTTCGCCTTTAACATCAGCACAAGCTACTAAAGTAGTCATTAAAGGATTGTTTACAGGAAATTCACCTTGACCAAGATGATACTTTCATTTTAGGAAACACTTCTACTATTCAGGTGGATAATAATATTGAAGACACAGCTAAGCGTTACGACTTATATGGCTATTTTAAAATTGGCTCTATCAAAACTCAACTGTGGACCTTGATAACCCCTAAAGCAAAAAGTGTTTGATTTAGACAATCCAGACCCAAGTTTTGAGAAATATATTGATGAGTTTGTATCCTTTCTTTGCTACCAAGGTGACTTTGATGGCGGAAAACATTTAGCTATGAAACCGTGTAACCTGAGAATAGAGCTATATTCAATGAAATTTATCCAAAATGAATAACGGGAATACGCATTGTAGGCGATCGCTTTTGCTTCTATTCTTCGGAAATTGGCGTTGACTACTTAAACGATCTTTATAGCAACCTTCCTAGACGTGAGCTCAAAGTAAATAAATATCCTCGTGGTGAAGGTTTGATAATGTCTAACGAAAATCAAAGATTAGAAATTTTGAATATTTTAACTCTACTACGAAAATATGCATTATCGTTGACCCCAAAGTATGTTGATTGATCTGTCTTTTTTGTCTGAGACAGCGTAATGGTAAAGCCAAAGCTAGAGTAATTTGCACTGAAAATACTTACTCCAAGCTTACATTTCCGCGGAGCCCATCTGTAAGAATAGATTCCAGTCATGTGATAACCGCGGAAACAGAGATTTATTTTTGATTTGTATGATATAAACGAGTTCTATACTTAATTGATCGCTGAACAAAAAAAGTTTGTAACAAAAAAAGCAAGTTTGGGAATTGTATAGGGTGCATAAATCGCTTTGATCTTTGAATCACTCTTAAACTAGTGTACCTAATTCTTGTATCAGTATTTTTGCCTTTATAGACTTTTAAGCATTTGGCTCTTATTTTGAGGCATCAAATGGAAATTCTCAATTTTGTAATCAACTCCGTTTTCTATATCATTTGAAGATTCTTGGTCTTTACTCTTCAGAACTGATTTCCCATGAAACAATATTACTAATTTGTTTGATATATTTTCAAGTAAATCTCCGCTTGAAAGCTTGTGCAAATATTTACAAAATCTTCCCTTTTATTGTTATTTGAAATTTAATTAGCATAATATCGATCTGCTTTCTTTCTATTAGTACATCGTGATGTGACTTTCTGTATAGTTTGTCTATGAATAATGCCTGCCAGTTGTATAATTTTTTGGTAGTTTCGTCCTTGATGCTGTCTGCAAATTTAGCTAGTATTTTGGTAATGGTGCAACAGTAAGGCCAAATTTTGATTAAAAGTAACAGGTACTTGGCACCATGGCATTGCATTAGCATTGCATTAGCATTGCATTAACAATATGGTCTGAATCCATTCTATTAAGAATTAAGCTTCTTAAAACACTCAGTCTAATACTCGAGATTCTATCATCACTAAATTGATATAGCATACATAAAAGAAAAGCGCACAAGCCTTGAATAATAGGATGGTTTGAACCATCGGACTATTTCTGACTACATGGCCAATGGTTAATAAGTATATTTCAAACTTTGAAAAGTATAATGTTGTTGACTAAGGCACACCTGGAAAGCGTTCAGTGTTAGTAGTTGGATGGAATATTTGGCCTTATGAGAGGTAACGAATTTGAAGACAGAACAAGTTACCAGGTATTATTAATGAAGGAAAAGGTTTATTCAAATCAAAGAGTATTGAACAAACTACACTGCTTCAGTGCAAATATGCTTAAACCTAATTTCAATTTACCATTGACTATATACCAAGATCTTTTGGATAATATAACAGAAGTAGCTCAAGTAGGGTAGAGAATGAATTCCCCCAACTCTTTAGAAGACTTTAAAAACTGTATCGGAACAACATCTAAATTGCTAGAATTCTGTTTACAAAGTACTCAAAACCCTAAAGCTTTCGAATTCGTATCCTCTATAGAAAATAGAAAAGGTCAAACCCAATAAGAAGGCTATTAAATTTCAATTTCCCATAGCAATGTTTAAACAGCCACATATTGATGCACCCCAAAGAACTAAAAAAAAATATGAGATTAATAGTTAAAAAGTATAAGAAAGCAGCTGAATTGAAGGTCATTATGGCTTGGTTAAACAAGTCTAAAAAGCGATAAGCTCCACATACTGGAAAAGATTCAAGCCTCAAAGCGCGAAAGACTAAAACACCCGACAATGCCACCAAACCCAAGGATCCCAATCTCAATATGCAGCAGATTGCTCAAAGCGGGGACCTCACATGAAAGCATCTAATTTTAAATGTATCTCCTCTTTGCTTGACTTGGTTCATCCTAAGGTCAATTATCCAAATATTTGGATAACGATTATGTTAATTCAGCTGCCGAAGCTCCTTGAGTAATTCGTTCAAGAGAGTTTCAAAAAGAATTGTTGCTAATCGAACTCTAGAGTTCGCCCAGCCTAGCATTAAACATAATCTTTTTTTTGTAAATTAATTTAATGGTTGTAATTTAATCATTCTTTTATTATAAATGAATTCTTCTAATAGTGAAAAAAGACAAATCCCGCCACCCCACGTAACTGTTAGCAACTTGGCAAAGGATAGCGGTAGTAGTTCTAACAGTTTAAAAGTACAACCTTCACCTGTAATTTCTCCTCCTTTAAACCTAAACCCTGCTTTATATTCAAATTTCAAAAGCCCCATTCACAATACTTCCCTTTCACCAAGTTGTTATATTAACCCTTCTCTTATTTCACTATCATCACCCTCCCCAAATACAAACTATCAAGCTAGCTCAATTTCCAAATCTCTTTCCAATTTAGATGTTAAACAAATGACTAGAGATATATCACATTTGCCTGATGTTACCCCGCAAGAAGACATGTGGCCAATACTAGTAGTTTACGTCCTGCCGCTTTTTAATGGCGAAAGACTTTGTGAGAGTATAGAATCGCTTAATGAAATGGTCAGAACTTGCTTGAGGCAAACAGATCTAGCGTCATTCGCTGACAGCATTCAAAATGATTTGCTGGACACGGGTATGTTTAATTTAAATACAAAACTATCCGGGGTAACCGAGGAAAAATTGGTAACAAGAATAATTGAGCTCTGGTCATTTTTCCTTGGAATAGTACTACCTTACTTGGAGGGAGTATTCCTGCCACATCAATTAGCTTTAAAGGAGGTTAAAAGGGCAAAACATTTACACCCTGTAAGAACTATCGCGTTGAATATGTTTAAAAATAAGATCATTTTACCACTACTAGCTAAATTAGAGGCGGCCTTTAGACAATTAGTAGATAGTGAATCAGCTATAAATAGAGCTGATGCGGTTGCTAGGATACTGCAGATGATGCTGCTGCTAGATAAGACACCCGGTTCCCAAGACGAACTTTTCAAAGAAAATGATTTTACCGGGCAAAGTGATTTTGGAGCCAAAATCTATCAATACCAAAGAATTACAAAACTATTACAAGAGCACTGCCAACAGAACAAGAACATGAAAGATGCCTGGAGATCCTTTGCATGACATTGGTATTACATGAAAAGGGGTAAATGGGGTTTTTAGTATAATATGCTCCTATGCGATTTTTAGTAGACCGAGGACTATGTACTAATACAGCTAAAGAATTTAAATAAATTCTATAATCTACATATACCTACCGTTGAGCAGCTTTTTGCGGCTAAATGCTACCCGGAGAGAGTTTTAACTACTAGAGCTTGCCCTCGAATCCTTGTCATTATTTAATGGGCTAACATCTTTTATTTCACTGATAAGTGTGGTAAGAAAATAAATATTGATGACTGAAGGGTTCCCCTTCCTATTGACAAAGATGTCACCGTCATACCATCCGCTAAAAGTGTTACTTCTAATTCGAGTTTTTTATATCGAGGTTTGATCTATACATATCTTAGTCTTTGAAACGTTTTTGGTAATAAACGGCTTGAGGTACTTGATTTTGGTTAAGAGTCCATTTGAGATATCACAGCGTCAGCAATTGCAAGTCTACTATTATGCAAAGCGTTTAAACTTAATATCTTCAAGTGCGTATGCAATTATACGCAGGCTTTCTATGAAGAAACATTTTAAGTCTGTTGGCCCTTTGTATTAGAGGAAGTTAATAAGCCAAACCCAAGAGTATCAAAACACTACAGAATGGTGTTCAGAGCGTTTTAAGCATCCTAGCTTAGAATGATAGCAGGTATTGCTCCAGCTTGCTCGGTGTGAATTGAAGCAGCAATTTGGATGCTTTGGATATGCTTTTGCTAAACATGCTAAACTGAAGGAGTTGCACTGCAACAATGGTGATTTTACAGATCTCGTTAATTGTTTCGTCTACCGCAAATTAATTGAATCCTTTTATAAATTATGTAATAATTTACGTATGAGTTTGGGCATACATATAAATAAATGAATCAAAATAAAGAGTTTATAGACTTCTTGCTCAATGAATACTTTTTACTCAAAGGTTCTCTTTTATTAGCTCAATATTCAAACATTGAACAAAGAATAAGAGGTTTTCACAGCAATAAAGGCGTTCACCCCAATACCCCCCCTCCTTTTTACCAGCTATCAAAATGGCTTCAATCGGTTGTGTATCTTATTCAACATCTTGATTCTAATCGCCACCCCCGTTTAGAAAATGTCCAGGTGGGATTGAATTTACTTAACCTAACTATTGCCGAAATACCTGATTCTTATTTGGCGTATTTTAAGCCGGGGTTTTTGAGCATGACCAACCACCACTTTGCCGCGGGGGGTAAAAGAGTCGGATCACGCTCTCTTAGGTCACTTTGCGTTGTTGAGAAGTACAACCTGGGCAATGATGCTCTAGAATCACCTCGGCAGCTATTGACATTGCTAGATCTTTTCAACTTTTATACTTATCCTGATACCATAAATTCTTTACTTTTATATCTGGTTGATCTTGACACTCTGTCTCCCCAACAATTTATAGATTTTCAAAATGTGTTTTCTAATTGGGTAGCAGGAAATCTATTTGACCTGGGTAGTAGGTGGAATGCCAATAACAGCCAGCTCTGCGGAGTTGTATTTGCACGACTCATGCCAGATTTCGTAAATAAAAAACAAGCCCTCTTCCCTTTGAAACGAACGGCAACGGAGTGTTTTTGGAGTGACCAATTATTGCCTTGGGTTAAAACAGCTCAAGAGCTATCGAATCGCATATTTGACTCCTTTCCTTCTTTTTCTCATTACATAAATTTAAATTCTCTCTTTAATCAAAAATATGATCGAGACTTTATCCCGCTGACGAGATCAAATACTTCAGTAGAAGACTTTGCCTCGCAAGTTAATAACCTTTCCAAAGTACTATTTGTAATTGCAGCTTGGCCTCTTGCCTCTATTCACAGGATTTTGTCTTTAAAACAAAAAATATTAAACAATGCCACATACCCTTCTATGGGCATAATATTTGAATTATTATTACCTTATTTGCTCAAACTTTTACAAAGCTACCACCTTTTCAATAAATATCTTCTCCAAAATAGATTGGCGGTTGACAAAGACTTGCGAGGACTCTTTAATACGCTTAGCCACCACCTAGAGGAGTTTTTAAAGTATATAGCTTTATTTTTGATTGAGTATACCCACATATCACATAACTCTGAATTGTGGGAGTTTGTTCAAATATATTTAATTCAAGAATATACCAGTACTACGCTTTCGCACTCGATTCAATACAGAAAGGGTTTGATTTACAATATAGATTTTTATTTTAACAATTTTCAAGTTATTGATTTCTCCTGCAGTTATAGCCACTTGATATTCCAGCTCATTCAAGATTGTTCAATTAAACCCAAAAACAGTACAACTTTTAATAGGGCTAACGTTCTGGGGGGGGTTGTAGGAAAAAATGCCCAAAAGAGACTCAAAGCGATCCAACTAACTAATTCTGACGCCTTACGGGTGCAAACAACTGTTTATAGCGCTCCTGAGCTTTATCTTAATGCTATGCAATTAATTTTACACATTATTCGCCAAGGTTGGCATAAACTAAATTATTCTCAGCAATCCGCTGTTGTAAAATTAGTATCCGACCACTTAGGTTTGTTCACTAAGGGGCAACTTGAACTGGAGGACAAATACCTCATCGCCTTGTTGAAAATGGCAGATACTCTATCTCATATACCACATTCTAACCAAGCCAATATCAGTATAATGTGCTTTGAAGTATGCCACGTTTTTAGATCAGCAAGCGGGGAACTAGCTGAATGCTGTAAACATAGTATTAGTCGTATATCAAGATTGATCCACCCTGAATTACTACATATTCCTTTAAGCAACGAGTCTTTTTAACGTATTCTCAGAACCAAGCATTTCTTTACCTGCTTCTCCGTATACGTTCTCGTTCGTTTTTCTAGTAAGTTCACATGTGATAAGAATCCTGATAATAGGCACTAAAGAAAAAATTTTCATCTTCCTTTCGCTGCGATTTCGCTGCGAGATTTAATCAAATTAAGGTTAAACCTCATGATAGCAGGGATTAAAGAAAGAATAAAGGCAAAATTCTCAATACAAATGGTTGAAATACGCAGAGTGCGATTCAAAGCATACGTTTCTAGAATAGCTCATGAGAATGGCACCTCTGTCTAAGCCAGTAATTGCTTTTATTTTCTTGTTAATAATAACAACGAAGGTCACAATAGAGATAATGGAAACGCAATATCCATTAGAGATGGCATTATAGATGAAGTAAATTTGGGACTTTTTTCTACTTTCCTATATAAATTTAGTTATTACCCGTACCCTTATTGATTCAAGCTCAAAGACATACAAGTAGAATGCTACCGCCTTAAGTCCCAAGGGTAAGAGTCGTTCCAAATCAAAGATTTTCCACTCAGACAACCAAATGACTCCAAGTTAAATAACAGTTAACTTTATCAGTCGAAATTATCGCTCGTAGACTCCCTCAATCATTGCAGGGATAATTTACTAAGGAAAAGAAAAAGTGTTTGGAAGACCACGGAAACTACTAGAAAGCTATAAAGAATGATCTATAATTATTAAAAGAATTAAGCAGAATTCATCAGTGATAAGCCCTGTTATATAATAAATCATCTGCCTTCTGAGTTATTGCCCCAAAAGCTTCTTCCATCCCCAGCTACAATAATGGGTTTGATAGTGCCATGACCATTCTTTCTGAGAACCCTAAAGTTACAGGCTACTGTGGGCAAACTGTATTATCATATCACTAACAACTTTTTATAAATATTTTTTTAAACCTAGAAAAAGTCAAATCTCACACCACTTAACCCTATTTAAGAAGAAGACATAAGAGAGAATAGGAATGGAGAAGAATCAAGGAGGTTGTGGTGGTTTTTGTATTCGGTTAACATTTCTCCTTGATCGAAGTCTTATATAACACATCAATAATATGAGAATGGTTACGAATCCATTCTTCTTTGTCATCTTCCATATCTGATGTAGTGAATACCATTTTGGTGGATAATTGAAACGAAGGATTATACATTAGTAGTTGCCAATCCGCACCAGTAGTAATAAATGTCACGTAGAGACAATAAACATTGTACCATTCCGCTGGCAAGAGTAGTGCGTTTCGCTTCTACAATGATAATATATTTATCTTTTATCAAATTAATCATGTCCATAACTACAAGTTCTACATTACCACCGTGTTTTTCATCGTTAGAAATAATTTCCTTTAATGTATTATAGTGTAAAAATGACTTGGTCTTTAGAGATTCTTTCAAGCAATTCTGTGGATTGTTTACTTCAAGATAAAGTGGTCCAAGCGATAGCCCTTTGAGTAAAAAATCTTCCTATCCCAAGGTAAAGATATGTCTTCAGCTATAATTATTAGAATAAAAAGTTTCCATACCCCCTTTTAAATGATTTATTTAAAATAAATGTTGCTTACATTGTTGAATGGGGGGAGGTTACTGTATAACCGACTGTGGTGAGTCTAACTAGAGATGCCTTGATGGGGAGGAGAGCGCAGCGACTATTGAGTTGAAGCTTTGGATTGAACTTGGGAGTGACAAAGTTGACAGCTATATGGGGATAATGCCTAGATGTCTGTGGAGTCTTTGACGACGAGTCCCCTGAGAACTAGCAGAAATCCCCGAGGTCAAAAAGTCTAGTATTATTGATTTGTTGTCATCCCCAAAATCCTCTGGATCATGCGTACTATCATCAAAGGATGTTTTATAAATTACATCATTCACCATTAACCGTGTGTTTTCCATACCTACCATTAAATCAGTTATATCTCTAGAATAACCATTTGGTCTTTCAAGGTGTATATTTATTTCGTCGTATAATCCCCTATAACCGCCTATAACACATGCTTTAGCGACACCAGTCTCCAACTGTGGGTAGAGTTTATATATTTCCCTATAAGTTTCTTCGCTGGCTACATGTGGAAACCGTATTCTATTTGTTAAATGGTTTGGAAAAATGAATTCAAATGGGCTCTAATTGTTCAAGAGAGTTTTGCACCAAATGGTGTATACTCTAGATTTACCTGGTTACCAGATAACTCCGCTATTAGAAGGAATGAAGTATTGTCAACTTTAAATATTCCAAAAGGAAAGTATAATTACCCAACCATATACCAACTCCAAATGATAAAGAGACAGGTCACTTATCAGCTAGGAGATGGGTTCCAGGAACAATTTAATGAAATATACTTCTCCAAGTATTACCAGCTTTATTAATTTATATTTAAATTTCTCAGGGCATGAACTATTTCTTCAGCTTGATTGCGTATATAAAAATCATGCGTTCTTTCTAACATTGGTATCTCGTCAACTGTGACTCTTCTAAACATAGTGACTCTGGTATTTGTTGCTAACATTGCGTAAGGGAAATCACCACTCATCGCATAACCAGAAACTTGTTCAATGCCCCATCTCCTTGTTGCAGGCTGATCGTCACTTTTGCATTCAATGACAAGTAAAGGAATATTGTTTATCATTACTGTTACAGCGATATCGGCAAAACCTTTCATTCTTTGGTGGCCATTGACAATTACTATCTCTGGATAAGTAATCATAAGCTGGTGATCAACAACATATCCGTGCGCAGTATCTTTGTCGGCTAACCTAAGGAACTCATCTACCAACGATGTAACATGTGCTTCTTGAGCGCCGATTAATGCTCTGTTTAGTATAAATTTAAAGTTAGGGTTATCCATATTTATTTAATTTCCGTCATCTTTCAATTAACATAATCAAAGAAGTAATATTGCATTGCTACCTACATGGACAGAAAATTCCCGCCACATTGATAAGAACAATACCTTGCGAGAAAAGGTAGCCAAGGAATTCTCGAGCCGCTGTCAAAACTATATGGATGCAACAATCAGAATGTGCATTATGAGAGTAATTTTACAGGAATTGTTAATATATTATTGGGTTGAAAACGATGTGGGCATGAATAAAATTAAAGTTAGTCGAACTAAGGTGATATGGTTGGGTATGACATGTAGTCTTGTTTTTGGATTGTAAGGTAAGCTGAGTACACAAGTTTTCATATGCACCAGCGAGGCTGTATACTGAAGTTGATGAAAATGATAACTTAACGTACTTAAGCGACAACCTAATATTCACCGAAGACGAGATGGACTACCAAACACTGCCATCAGCTTAGTTATCATGTATATGCCACCTACCTTGATACAATTGAGAAAGGATGAATTCTAGCTCTATGCACCATAATAGAGGGCTTGAAGGACGGAATCCAGGGTCTTTGTGCTAGTAACCAGCATATACTGACATACCTGGTGTGTCAAAAAGCTTTCCACGAGGCTCCAGCAATCCAGCAGCATAAGTGGTTACATCACCCTTAGAAGTAGAAATCAAGCTTCCTTTTCTAACTTGATCAAGAGATCTTTTAAAAGTTTGATAAGAACTGAAAACATGGTTAAGGACACCTTCCCCATGAGTGTCATTCTTGAATTCGGCGCCATATCTCCAAACTCAGGATCTACGTCAATGGGCTCCAACCCACTTTGCAAGAATTTTTTGTAATTCTTCCCTCTTCCATCACTTTCCGGTAGTGTCAAGTGCCTTGATTGAAGGGCCTACTTTGATAGTTCCTGCTTCAATTTTACTCTCTAACTGGGTAACAAGCATTGAAAATGGAGCGTCTCTGTCGACTTTG
The DNA here is from genome assembly GCA_001566745.1 of Conidiobolus coronatus NRRL 28638. Lineage (NCBI taxonomy): Eukaryota > Fungi > Entomophthoromycota > Entomophthoromycetes > Entomophthorales > Conidiobolaceae > Conidiobolus > Conidiobolus coronatus. Next base: position 22,992 of record KQ964512.1, read on the forward strand.
GTGAGGAGCTTGCTTAAACAATCAACAAGTGTGGTTTTAGCATGATCAACGTGAGCAATGATAGCAATATTCCTGATTTTTTCTGGTGGTAATAATTTGCCTAGATTCGGGTTGAAGTATTACCAAAATATTACTCAAACATGACTCATTTCTTCTTTCGGGTGCGGAAATAGTCCAAATCCTTCAATAATCTTAATAATTTTGCTTGTACGTAAGAAGATTGGGAGAACTTTATCAAGTCAGACTTAGTGTTTTCTGTAACGTCTGATGCAGAAATCAAATGACCTTCAAGCTTTGCTAAATCTTCAGATATTTGTATTTGAAGCTTCGATTTTGGTAGAGCTACTTTAAGGGTTTTCAGATTTACTAGTAGTACTCTTTTCCATATAGGTCTTATATTGACTAGAGTAATAACAAGTAACAGATGAGAGGAGATGCACAAGCTGCTCCACTAAAGCAAGATCAGAAAGTATGGATTGGAAGTTTCAATAGTCTTTCGATAAACAGCATTTTATGTTTTACAATGGGCTTTTGACTAGATTTATGCTGTAGTGATAGATTTGTAAAACTACGATCCAAAGCTTGAATATCGTTTGGGCAGTCCTGTATAATAGAAAGTAGAATAGAAATAAGATTAGTCCAATCAAACGCCCTATTTCTAAATTGTGAAGAGTCACCACCAGAGTTTCTTTGTAAGAGCTGCGTAACTAATTGAGCTATAGATTTTTCAAATATATCACTAAGTAGCCTCCCTTGACGAGATTCATCTTCATTTCCCTTGAAGTTTTTCTCGAGAAATTGTATACCGAGCGAAAAATGTAGAAATCTAAGATCTAGCTACAAAAATCAAATATATAAAAAACAAATATATAAAAAACAAATAATTATGGTTAGAAGCAGTAGAAATAATAGAGATACTGATAAGAGGGGGGTTAGAGGCCCTACTTCAGCTTTAACTACTTTTTTACAGGAAAGGGGAATTACCACTACGAATCTGGGCAATGGTTACACACCTAGAACCGATAGGGTTACTAGATCCCAAAGGACTCAGACTGCTGAGGATGAAGAGCCCCCCATTGTGGAAACTATTTCCGTTCGCGTGACGCGTAGCGTAAGTACAATCCCTGCCAATAACCAAGAAAGTACCGCGGAAAACACCAAGGTATCCGCTTCTTCCAGCAAAAAGAAGGCTAATATAATAAAACGTAAACCCCTAAATTTTGACCAAGATATCTCACCTACCCCCAATCACCCCAAAGCACATTTCTCATCCAAGAACCGTGGCCCGGGAATCCAACTCTGTTTGATATGTGGCTGCAGATTCATACCCACTTCAAATTGTAAGTATAGCGTAGAGGGGGGCGGCTATTTATGTCTCGGATGCTCTAATCAAGATAGAGAAAATAGGACCAATCACCGCTTATTAAAGAAAATTAAACGCGAGAGTAGATTGAAGACAGGGTGCGACTGGTTTGAGGATAATCTTGTTCCCAAACTTGAAGATCTCTGCATTCAAACTACATGTGAAAATATTTTTCAGATAAATTCTTTGGAGGGGATTGGCGACTTTATGCTAGAAAAGATTTCTAAAATCTTATCAAAGCATAGAAAAATTAACTCTGAAGTGCTTGAACTATTTTTACAGCCAAATATGAGTTATCTGTGTTTATTTGACTGCGCAAGACTGATGGAGCCTGATATTGCTAAAATAGTTAGCAAGTGTAGTAGCTTAGAAACTTTAAAACTTTACTTCTGCGGGAGGATGAATGATCCTTTAACCTATGTTTTTTCGAACGGTTTCCATAACATTACCGAGTTGACTCTTCATGGTACCTTTTTAGTCACAAAGAATGGCTTCTCAAATTTATTCGAAGGTTTGGGCCCTAAGCTTGACAAGTTAAGCATTCAACAAGCACCACTCTTCAACGTTGAAAGTATGAAATCATTGGTAGAAAATTGCCGTGGGTTATCATACTTAGATTTATCAAATTGCGAAGCAGTTAATAAAGACTGCATTTTACTCTTATCCCAGGGCCCTAACCATGGAAAAGCCCATGCTAAATCTTCAAAAGGGAAAAAAAGTCAACAGGATCTCAAAACTGCATGGTTGTGCAATATAACACACTTGACTTTATCCTACTTACAGGAAGATCTTGACGACTCTGCCCTTTTGCCTATACTACATGTTATAGGCAGCGGACTTGAAAGCTTAAAACTAGACGGTTGGACTAAATTAACCGAAGCTTCTATTACTAAAGGCATTGAACCATGCTGCAAATCCCTAGTTGAACTCTCTCTCGAAGGAGCCGAAGAAATCACTCCTGAGGCCTGGTGCTACCTATTCAACTCCAAACTGGGTGGCACGAATGAAGTCACTGGTCTTCACCACCTTAACCTGGCAAACTGTAGCATTGAAAACAATGACAAAGTTTTGCTATCAATCCTTCGTCAAAATGTGGAAACTCTTCAAACTCTCAACCTAAGCGGGTGGGATAGCTTAACGCACGAGGGTATCAAAGAAGCTTTCTCCGATTTCCCACCCTCTAACCTTACTCACGTTAACTTTTCTTGGTGTAGAGAGATGTGCGATCCTCTAGCAGAGCTCATTGTCAATGCTTCAGATAACTTGAAAGAAATTAGTGTTTGGGGCTGTCATAAAATAACCACCTGGTTCAAGGGAAATCACGGCCTTAAGATTGTGGGTAGGGAATGCGATACACTTTAGTGATAGGTAAAATGGAACTTTGCTAAGTAAAGGTGATTTACAGCCTATTGGAGACTTTTAAGAAAAACAATTTCCGTAAAATTAGCCCTAAGCATTTTTCTTGAAAAAAAATTATGTAAAATTGTACGCCTTCGTCTTTATATTTTACTCTGAATATTAACCAAGGAGAACCAGCTGGTCTTAGGCTTAAAGCCGATTATAGACGTTTTGCTTCTTCACTACAAATTCTTTCGGCTCGTAAATTTCATCTTGACATTTTCTCTTCACACTCAATTTTAAAGAATGTATTAATTTGAATTTTTTATTTGGATTAAATATTTGTCTTAAACTACTACTATTGATAATACAATATGTCGGCTGAGAGGGGAAAAGAACAACTAACAGTGAAGCTGGTCAAAGTCACTGCTGAAAACATAAAGAGGATGAAAAATTTGAACAGCTTATTATTCCCCGTTAGTTACGGTGAAAATTTTTACAAAAGGTTAGTAAACTTAGAGAGCGAAGCTTATTTGTCATATTGGGGTGAAAAGTGTATTGGTGCTGTTTGTTTTAGAAAGGAAAAAATAGTTACAGATTTATACATCACTAAGAAAGAATTTAAATATCAGCTTTATATTATGACACTAGGGGTTTTATCGATTTATCGTCACAGAGGTGTAGGCTCAATTCTGCTGAAGAAAGTATTACAAATCGGTATGGGAGATCCTTCTGTTATTAGTATTTGTTTGCATGTGCAAGTAAATAACCGTACAGCGATTGAATTTTACAAAAGATTCGGCTTTTCTATATCTAGCGTTTCCCCCAACTATTACTTAAAACTGGATCCTTCTGATGCATATATTTTATATAAAGATCTTTGCTCCCACCCCTAGAGATTTTTGAACCTTTTTGTTGAAATAATATGGTTAGCGGTGCATTTTTATTAGTATACCATCCTTGTTAGATTACAATCTTTTAATACAACACAATAAAGGGAGCTAAAGGGGTTTTAGCAAAGCCTGGGGTTAATATAACAGCAGGCTTAAAGTACATCCTAATCATCAAGGTCTAATGTGTAAGGTATGCGCTAATTATAGTTAAGAAATCAATCCCTCTTAATACCATGCAAAACAGTCGCATGTGCACTTATTTCCTTAAAAGGTAATATCCGAGTAAATCGGCCTAAATCAAAGATTTTCCCTCGAATAAGGGGCCTAGATCTAGTTATAGTTATATTGTTTTTTTTATTAGAAAACCTTTACATTAAAGACTCGTCAACAAATTGACTCAAACATACCGGAAAGCACACAAGTTATAAGAATTTAAAAGCCACCGGCAGTGTAGACTTCTTAAGCCCAATGCTCGAAAAAAGACGCACAGGGCATTACACTCGCAGCTATTGTATACGACACTAGAGAAACAGTTATGAAAAATGAAACGCCAAAAATACTTAAAACCAAGCAGACTAGCAAAGGTGTCAGAACTTTGCACATTTTCGACAGAAAAGGCTACATATTTAGCACTAAGTCGGCGCAGAATTATTTGCAAGCTGCAGACGATTACGATCTTTTAATTAAAGCTGAGCTACCCAAAAATCAATGAAAAGCTCAAAGACACTCAAACGGCTTTGGAGTACTGCTTATCTGAAGCAAACAATGGAGTTTACAAATTTCTGACCACTTTCAAAAGAGTTTCAAAGCTACGAGCTTGAGCTACGATTTTTAGCACTATTATTCAACATTGAGCGGTTCCAAAGGGAAATAATGTTGAAAATAAGCCTATTAACAATACAATATACCGACCCCAAACAACATAGTAAAGAATACACTTTCTTTAGTCTTGGCAAAAAATAGTGTATTATAAATCTAATTTAAACCCCGTTAACATAATTTACTATTGTTTGTATGCCAGGTTCGTTCAATTCTATATCATTACTTATAGTAATTTCACCGTTGTTATTCATTACCAGCGTTCTGTAATAATCTGCATTCATCAGGATACCGTAGTTACAATCCAAATCTGCCATATAACCCCTTAATTGATTCTCACCTCTCGGAAAATCGGTTTTTTTAACTTTACACTCTATTAACAGTATAACGTTATCATTTTGATCAATGATTTCTATAATCGCCAAGTCTGCTTTACGGTTTCTTCCTATTAGCGAAGAGATATAATACTCGGGAAGAGCAAAAAAGCCGTTACTTCTTCTTTTATTACTAACTTCGATAATATCTTTTGCCATACATACAACCCATGATTCATAATTGTGTCTTCTAGCCTGAACTTGTGTTTCTATTATATTTTGCATATTTGAATAACGACTGTTCACCTCCCTTAGTATTATTAATGCTTTAATTAAAAAACATTATTCATTTATTTAGGATTAGAATTGGTGGCAGTTTACTCTTCGTAAAATTTGTTTAACCTATCGCCTTTATACAAATTAATAGTCAACCGAGCTTCTTCAAACTTCTCTTTCCAAACATTTCTCAAAAATAAAGGGTCATAGCCACTTTTACCCCTAGATCCTGCTACGGTTGGTCGAGGGCGCAGGCCGAGTTTATGTTTACATTGGAATCCTTCGGGCAGATTTTTGATGCATCAAAACCCCGATGAAACTTTGTTGCTCAAGCATTGGGGACGACAGTGGTCTCGCTGTCAACAGCCTTGGGAGTACTTGTGTCCATAGCTTGGGATTTATAAGACATTAATAAACGCTTGAGTTCATCGATCTCTTTGCTTTAGCTTCGATGACTTTTGATTTACATTCGAGCAGCCTGCAGCCCAGCTGGGTCGACAACTCCTCTATTTTATTCACTATTTTTAAATAAGAATTATAGTAAATCTGTGAGATCAAGAAATATTTGCAGCCATTTAGGATACTCGCAAATATGTTTATAGACACCCTGAGGAATATCGCATGCCAACTGATTACTCGATTAACTCTGAATACAAGAAAGTTCCTCACAATAATATTGTTTCTGCTGTGAAACTATTGCCTACTGGTAATGTTGTGTTTAAGGATGGAACAAGAACCATGTGGTCTTCAAAGACGGCTAATTTATGGTTTGGTAAAGCACCCTACTCATTATTCTTGAATCATCGTGGTGAGATAGTTGTCAGAGATAGCAATGGTTACTATATTTGGCAGAGTGCTAATGTTCTTCTCAACTCTACTGGTCCATTTACAATAAAGGTTGAAGATAAAGGTGAACTAGCAGTGTATGCTAAGAATGGAGAGTTAGTGTGGAGCTCATGGGGATGAACCTGAAAATTGACCTCCATGTTGAATTAGACGAACGAAGGTTATTAGGGCTGTTATACTAAAGTAGATGGTCGCTGTCCTTTCGATGGTATGGTTGATATCACTGCTTAAAGAGAATTTGGAAAAAATAACTATAATTATTAATATATATAGCAGGGATCCCAGGGCATTCCCCAGAAGAAGTGTTCCCGCTTTAATCTATTTTTTACTTTAAAATCTCAAAAATATTTTTCTATGAAGACTTTTATTTAGACGAGTCGAAAAAGATGCATGAAGATGACTCCGGCTACAAAGCGAGATACAAGGCTTTTTTTAGATTAGTAACTCAACTGGAACTTACCCAAAAGTATTATTTTTTAAAAATTAAATCTCCTCTGATGTATTTTTTAATTAACGCAACGCTGAAATAATTTGATTTCAAATAGCTAAGATTATTAACTAAGTCTTGGTTAAAATAATAATATTTACCGTAATTGGATTCAATTGAACATCTTGTATAATATAAATCTAACAAATTAATTGTATATTTTAGCTTAATCCCCGTGTAAAATTTTTGAGGGTGGTAAAACCTTGCTAAATAACCCCAAACCGGTAACAGGTTTAAACAATTTATAAAAAAAATAAATACCCCCTGGCTACAATAAATTAAGACCCAACCCAATGTAAAAGTGGTATAATATATTAAAATTGAAGGAAACAAGAATATTAGAAATGTGAATAAAATGGAGCCGATGATAATGTGACCTGATCGATAATCGCCTAAATCTACTCTTTGTCTAAGCGGGTTCCATTTTTTTCCTAAGAATAAGTAATAAAGGGAAATTAAAACGGCCTGGTGCCAATAAAATATTTTCCTAGCTACTAAGTAAAACCAGTGTGTATGTAAAAGACTAACAGATAGAATATCGCAGGACAAACTCAAACAAAAGCTCAATCCGATAAACCCAAAGAAACCTATCAGCCCAATTAAATCAGGACAGTGTGGTTTTAAAGTTGTCAAGAGTAATGAGTTCCAATTAATAATAGACCAGCTAAATAACCTACTTAAAAAATAAGCCAACTTGCTGTTTAGCTTTAAACCCACGGGATATTCTTTTAACCAGCTCACGATCTTTTGTGGTAATTTCAAAGTATAGTCGCGGATTACTTTCACAATAAATCTCTCCGCATATTCTTTATTGTGATTTAAATAGTACCCCACAATACTTCCCGATAGGATGTCGAATAGAACAATATAAATAGTAGACCAATATTTGAACTGAGTTGAATAGCAGTAGCTATTTGGCTCAAGTTGATAGCCCTTTAATATATAATCAATTTGGTTATAACGGGTTTTAAATTGATTGATTAAATTGTCAACTTTAAATAAAGTTAAACACGGGGATTTATCATATGCCCATTCACCTCGCTGCATACCCTTAGTTTTTATGTTACCTAATTTAAGTTTAAAGTTGTTAGTGACGATTGGATATAAATTGATTAGTTCTACAATTTTATCAAATTCTACTGAATAATATAGGTTGCAATAATTTTTTAAATGTTTCAGTATCTTATACTGACTATTATGTTTACATGGAGATAAATTAGAAAAGTGGTAAAAATTATGTTTTTTTAAATTCGGTAAATTAAAATAAAAAAGTTGAGTTTTGTTATGTTTAGCATAGTCGTTATTGAATTGTAGTCGGTATTCCTTTGATACGTTAACAGCCGTGTTAATATGCTTACCTCGAATACGCTCTAACCTCCCCAATAGCTCAAAATAGTAAGATTTTCTATAATAGTTTCTAACCCAATAATTTCCGAGTTCTATATACCTATCTATTTGGTAATTATCCTTTAGTCCGGTAAATAGTATAATTATATTAAATTTATTTAAAATAACCCCTATGAATTTTCCTTCTGGATTATTTGTATCTTCTAACCTAGGTAGGTAAATGTTTATAGGGTGGGACAATTTACGGGACATTTTAAATCAGTGATTTCTATAAATGATGTTTTTTCATTCAATTTACTTGAAACTATTATTCCTCTTCCAAAATTCTAATAACCAGTTGGTGACTTGTGTGGGGTCATCCTCGTGAACATTATGGCCTACTTCGCTATTAGCTATATGCAATTGAAATTTACCTTGCATTTGACCAATAGTTAAATCTTTGTCTAAACGTTCTGTAACTGCTAATATCAACAATTTACCAGTTTTACAAGTTAAAAATTTTTGGCTAAGTCCTTTAAACCATGTCTCCCAATTGCATTGGCTAGCGAATAAATCAGTTATCCATTCAAATTGTTGAGTATTTTGGTTAAATTTTAATTGTGAAGGAATTGATAATCTTGCGGACTCTAGATTTTTTAGAGTGTTTGATGAAATTGACCACCCTATAGCTGATTCTAAGGTTTTAAAAGATGTTGGACGTTTAGCTACTATTGAAAGCATTCGGGGAAGTGCTTCAATCGCAGTCCCTTCAACCACATCTATTACTACTACACCCAATAAACGTTTATGTAAACATTTTTCCATATTGTGGGCTGCTTCTACCACTACAGCTCCTCCTAAACTATGACCAATTAGGATTAGTTTACTTTCAGGGTCAACAACACTTGGCTGAGTTATAAATTTAATCAAGTCCAAAGTTAAAGTGTTTAAAGACAAGTCGGAAATATTATCACTAATAGTTTCTCCGTGAGCTCTTGCGTCATAAGCAATTACAGAGCATTCGTTTGAAGTTAATTGTCTTAATTTATTAGCAACTAACCCAAAACTCAATGCACTTAACCCTGCACCATGATGAAAAATAAATGTAATCTTATTCTCTAAGTTATTAAGTTGAGGGTTTCTAAAAACATTTACCTTAAAATTTTCTCCTAAATCAACTATAAATTTTTCTTTAAAGTATTGTTCATGAGATAATTTTGAAAAATTTTCATTTGCTAATTTTGGTGAAAAATAAGGTTTTTGAAATATTGGTTTATACAAGTTTGACATTTATCTTTTTTTAATTCAAAAAAAAATTAATTTATAAATATTAACAACAACATATTAACTCCACCCGCCCCTAGTAATTTTGTTGCCGCAAACCATTTTCCCGCGCATACAAATTACCTTTACACCGCATATAATGCTTCACAAGACCATATAGAATTGGCTCTTTGTAAAATGGGGCATAGAACAGCCATCTTAAATTATAATCCAGAAACTGTATCAACAGATTTCGATGAATGCGATCGATTATGCTTTGATGAATTAAGTCTTGAAAGAGTATTAGATATCTATGAAAGAGGGCAACCATTCAAATTGGCCAACCAAGTATGGTACCCTGTATTGGTTCGACCATCTTACGCGCTTTCTGGTGCAGCAATGCACTACAAATTAGATACCTCATCCAAATTCTTAACTATGATATTCAGTTCACTTGTGCTAAATTAGAGTATAAATGATAGTAAGAATGTCGCACACTTCTATTTAAAAAAGATTCAACTTTAGAATGTTGAGCAGGCTCTTCGGCTTCACTGTTAACCCCTATGCAAATAGTAGTTTCAACGGAGTGTGTTCCGTCACTATTGTTAAATTTATTCTTACTTAAATTTGAGATATAAAGGGACAATTTCCAATTGACATTAATAATACCAATAAATACTTTAAAAAATAAATTAGCTTCTTACCACTACTCTTTGTAAACTTATCGCCTCAACTCTAAATATAATATTATGAGTGAAGAATTATTCGAGAAAAAGAGGAAACATCTCGATCAAGCCTTAGAACAAGAAGAAAACAAATAAATCCTTTCTAGAGATGCTCGTTCTACTAGTTCTTGGAATAGAAGAATAACAAAGCTGATGAACATCAAAGTGGAAGACAGAGAAATATTAGTGTCAGAAAATAATAATTCTGATGAGGATAATCCCTTATATTTTAGTATGATTACAGATGACATGTGGGAGGGTCGACTTGATATAGAAAATCTACGTATCGATAGAAAGTTTATAAATTTATTGGATGAGGCTAAAGATATCAACAACTTTAAAAATAAACTTTCACAATACCATGTTGATGCTTACATGAACACATTCTTGCTAGTACTCGATATGAATTTCTATCCATTATCTGTACGCCCACAATGTGAACTAAGTGTGAGAATAGGGTTGAACTCTGAAAATTTTACTTCTATACCAGATTTACTCATTAAACCTAAGAAATCTACAATGTTTATAAGAGTTGGTATTTTATTTCTTAACATCTCTATAAATACATAGATGACACCTTCGGGCCCACGATATTCCCCTGAGACTCCCCCGGAGGTTACCTTTTATGAATATTTTAGAGATTAAATAGACTTATCATTGTATTACAAGTGGCAAAGCCTTCATTTAACCAGAGATCACTCCACCATTCCATAGTAACTAAATTACCAAACCATTGATAAGCAAGTTCGTGAGCTACAACTGAGGCAATCCATTGCTTTGAAGCTTGAGTGGTAGTAGCTTCATCAACCATAAGACAGGAAGTACGGTAAGTGACTAAACCCCTGTTTTCCATAGCACCAGCGTCAAAATCAGCGACTGATACCATATCCATTTTAGGCAAAGGATAAGGAGTATCGAAAACAGTGTTGAATAAATCGAGAGTTCTTGTACAGACGCCAAGAGAGAACTCACCTTGCTTGATAGTTCCCTTAGGAGCATATACTCTACAAGGGACTTAGATTGCTTCATTCGGGAGCCCGCGACCATTCTGTCTCCTCGGGGTACGGTTTCACTCGGGAGCGTAATGGAATGCAGCGACTACCCGGCTCCTTGTAAAGATAATAAAGGTCTTTATTTATTGTTTCAAGCTCTTATTCATAACTTTTCAATAAAACTTGTACTAAATCAGGAATTTCTTGTTTAATTTCTTTGACCAAATCTTCGAAAGTATTTTCCTGAAGGATTTATAGAAACAGCTGTTTTATCTCTAAATATCCCTTGAAAAGCACTATAATAAGCAACATCCTTACAGCGTATTACAATTAAAGTACAAATGTGATCCAACAAAGTACATCATAGATAATTATGATAAAATCGTGTTATTACGTCAGTTGATCTTCCTTTCGTACTTTCATTTGCCAGTAACCGGCTTTTAAGTCAATCGTTGAGAATACTCTTCCTTCTTGTAGACTATCAATTAAATCTTGTATTCTAGGTAACGGGTGTCTGTCATCTAGAGTTACCTCATTTAATGGTTTGTAATTGAAATATAATCTGTGAGAACCGTCTTTCTTTGGTGCAAGTACAAGTCTTGATGCCCATGGAGAAGAGGATCTTCTTATTATGCCTGCATCGAGCATTTCATCGATTTCTTTCTGGATTATGTGGTGCAGGTTTGATGGGCTCTTTGCTACTCCTTGATAAATTGGCCTAGCGTCTGGTAGTACATCTATTTTATGTTCTAAGACGTGTGTTCCTTTTAGTTCACTAAGTTTATTAGCTGTTATATTTTTGTGTTTTGCTAATAGTTTCTTAATGTCACTAAGTTTGAATTTGTAAGCCTTTTGTAAATTGATGTTGTCTATTGTTAAGACATCTTCATCGTCTAGTGAGTAAGCTAGCATTGCATCTACTGGTTCTGACCATTCCATTGTTACATTATTTTCGGTATCTATTATTGCTTCTTTACCATTGTGGTACAATATGAATCTACCCGTATCCCAAATAGTTTGAGCATTCATTTCATTTAGCCATGTTCTGCCCAGTAGGATTAGATGATCGTTGTGGTCTATTACAATGAAGTTAACGTACATTTTTATCGATCCAATTTCGATTAATACATTATTGATTTCGCCTAAAGGTTTTACTACATTATTGACTGTTTTGATGGTGGTACCTGTTTCGTCTAAGTCGAACATTTCGAGTTCCTTAGCAGTTTTAGAGGATATTATGTTCTTTCCACTTCCTCCATCTAAGTAACACTTGAAATGTTTGTTTTCGATGATTACATCTGTTACTGGGCATCCACCGCCAGTAATCTTATTTGATGAGCCAAAGCCTTTGTTTGCTCTACGAGTTTCTGGTAAGTTCTCTGGTCTTACTAGTTCTATTTCTGGTCTTTCACATTTGATAATTAATAGTTGTGCTATATATTCTTTAGCATTTAATTTAACCTTGTTTGCGCCAGTATTATGAACAAGTATTTTGATCTCTCCAGTGTATCCTTCGTCAATTAGTCCAGCCTTAATATCAATTGATTTATTTAATGCCAAGCTGGATCTTGTTACAATTTTGCCAGCGGTACCTTTTGGTAAGGCTATTGCTAGGCCTGTGTTTAGTAGCTTTGTTTGACCTGGATTCAGTGTTACTTCGTCTGTTATTGCAAGATCCAATCCTGCGTCGGTATTGTTTGCTCTAACAGGTAAGGTTGCTTTGTCAGATATTTTGCTAACCAGTAGTTTACTGTTGTTAGTGACTAGTAGAGATTCTTCTTGAGACCTTGGGTTTATTTTTCGTATGATTTCTGCTTTGACTTTTGGTGAAACTTCTAGTAATGTTGAAAGTTTCATAGTTAATTCTTGGTCTAAAATGTTTTGGGCTAATTCGAATTTGTTACTTGCACCGCTTATTGCAGTTCTTTGTTTTCTAATCTTGAATCCTTTTACAACTTCAATGTTTTCGTCCTTTATTAATTTATCATCAGCGTTTTGTGCTGTTCCTTTTTTATTCTTTGTTTTAGGATTTGGTTGTTTAGGGTTTTTCTTACTCTTTGGACTTGTTGTTTTTCGATATATGTTGAAGTCACTAGGAGTGTTGATTACAAGTTCTTCATTATCATGATTTTCGTATTTATTAGCCATTTTGTTAAGGGGTTGATGTTCACTATCTTCATGTCGATCGCGTTTCCTGTCTTTTATGATACTAGTCTCATCTTCGAGGTTTGTGGTAGTGTTGAGTGCGTCCCGCATTTTGTATTGGTCCTTGTTTGAGGATATATTTCTTTTGGGCAATGTAAACTCCCATCCTCCTTGATCGGCCATGTTATTCTTTGCATTTAGCACTCCAATTAGTTTACCATCTGTTGAATTTTTATTATCTGGACTGGTTTGCGTAGGATTCGACTTATTAACTTGGACTATGTCTGTATCTGTGAAAGTTTGTGATTTTTCACTTGTATACTTTGAAGTACCTTGGTTAGTGATTCGATTATTTTCCCCTTTATTCGTAGATTTGCTACCTTGGAATCCTCGTCTTCCTTTGAAATTCTTATTATTTGTTGACTCATTATTGTCATAATTGTTTCTGAATAAAGATTGCTGGTTTCCGGTGTATGAAGCAAATCTTTCTTTTGTTGCTTCTTCACTAGCTTTAGCGTATTTTTTAAGCTGTGCTAGAGATATATTTGGATTGTTAGCTTTGTGCATCTTAACATCCTTTCTCATTGGTTCTCTCAATGCTCTGATGAAAACATCTTCGATTTCGATACTATCGGTTGAGTCTAGTTCGTCGAACATGGCTTTTATTATTGACATTAATGCATCAACGGATTCATCAGTTCTTTGTCTGAGATTTGCTAGCTCCGTTCTGATATTTGATTTATAGCTGGCTGGGAAGAAACGGTCTTTATACCTTTCCACAAACTCATTCCAAGTTAGGAAGTGTTCTTCTTCGATTAGTTCCGCGTACCAAAATTTTCCTTCTTCATCCATACAGTTGA
>KQ964512.1:40390-113370 GCA_001566745.1 Conidiobolus coronatus NRRL 28638
TTGGTGAGTAAAATTACCGCCACATTGAGTGATTCTGGCTAAAACTAGGAAAATAAGTCCAAAAATTTTAGGTCTATTTATAATATTTTGATTTTAATATAATTGATAAGTGTTTAACAATTTCTTTTATTAATTAAAGCTGATAATAACTCGCTTGTATTAAATAATAAAAATGTACATATTACATGCAAAAATTGAGTTAATTTAACCAGAATCATCCACATGTATTTTAAACAAAAATAACACATTTAATCGTGGTTAGTTTATCAAGCAGTTATAGAGTTAAAATATAACAAAGTAGCTTCTAAGATTAAAACCTATGTTGATACATTACATACCAAATACTAACAAGGGTATAAGTACGTACACTAATAATTAACTTTTCAACCGAAATTCGATGAATACGTCACTATAAAAACTAAATGATTTCTCTTAGATACCCATTGAACAGAACATAACTCAACTTGTATTGTATACGGCATACCTGGAATATTTTAAATACTACGAAGTGCTAAAGATACTATTTTATCAGATACTTATTAAAGGTTCTAATAGTTCTTCTACAACGTAATCTTGAATAAAATACTCAATTTAAAACCACATACCCAAATTACCATTGAACGGACTAGAAGCTTGTAATTGCATATTCAAATATAAATCGTTACTGGAATTAAGAACAATTTATGATCCCCGCCTAATTTCCATGACAATAAAATATTTAAAGCGATATAAACAAGCAAGACAATCTTATGCAAGCGTAGATAAGACAACCAAAAGGCTTGAACCTGTGTAACCCTTTAAATGCAAAACATAAGTTTAAGGCAGCTGTGAAGGAACAAAGCCGCAGTTTCATATACAGCTAACTGGTTCATTGGGCTGAGGTAAATAAGTCGGTTTAAATATATATAGACCTTCCTTTATCTACGACACTTGTTGCCCATAGGAGTATACAACCGAAATTGTTTATTTATGGTATGCTAAAAGTTTGATATATCAATAAAATGAATATTAACCTGAGTAAATTACTTCCATTATACTAAAATTCGCTTTATATTTATGATAGCCTGTTAAAACTTGAGTTACGCAAATTTGGAAGCTTTTTTATTTACACCCACGGAGTTTGAGGACGTTGTTGTACATTGATGATTGCTAAGGATTCTTTCGTGTTTGAGTACGGGTATTATTATATTTTTATAATATAGTTGGATCTGTTAACTACATACTTTTGCTACTCGTAGAATGCGTACTGCGGGTTCGTTTCTTGCCTGGTTTAAACAACTCACCGCTGTAAACCGCACATACTTCCATTAATCGTTTTTCATCTTTGCAGAGAGATGCTATATATTTGAGTAGATCAACTTGACCCACTATTTCTTTGTAATAGGCACTATTTTCAGGGGGTTGTTTATTCAATTTATAGTACCTGTGCTTCAAATATTTACAGACAGGATCTTTATCGATATCCGACTCGTCCACCCACCTATTAGCTGAAGTGCCAAAACCTTTCCAGGAAATATAATACTGTATAGTCCCACCGACTGTGGTTTTATGCGTCAATATTTTATTTATATTATGTCGTTCCTCTTTTTGGCTAGTATCTATATCTTTATTATTGTTTAAAATTTGCTCCAAGGTTGTCTCTTTTAAACATACTTTACCAGTCTCTTCCTCAATTTTGTAATTAGCCAAAAAGGTTAAGTTTAGATTTTGGTCAAATTCAAAGTATCCAGCCCCATCACTATTTTCCGGAGGAATTAGAACAGCTTTTTCTTCGTAAAAATTGAAATTTTCATCAAGCCATGCTCCGTTTTCGGGTGGTACCTCAATATTATACAGTTTTTGGAAGATAAAAATGTTCCTTAAAATCGCACATATTTTAACCTTCATATTTAATCTATTTATGTCAGGTTCTCTAGACCTATTGATTTTATCTAAAAATTTAAATTGTTGATTTATATCCCTAAAGTTAGTCTCGATTCTGCCCCGAAATGCAGAAAAGCTTTTATTGAAGTTATCTCGATAACTTGCTTCCTCAGCTGTGAGCTTTTCATTGGTTTTTCTATAAGGTTTGCGGAACTGCTCCTTTTTTAAACCTAACTGTTCATTGTAAAAATATCCACCATCCGTACCCAGGACGTCTATACTTGAAAGAGTCTTACCAACATTCATCTTCAATAACATTGAATTATCACCGAGCAAGTTGCATGGTTCAGATTCAGATACTTGGAGAATTATGTTATCACGCGAAATGACAAACTGTGTGCGAAAGCCAGGCTTACCCAACTTCCGAGAATATCTCGCACGCTCACCATAATCCGTAATGTCCTCAAGAGACGTAACTGACCAGTCATAGCCGTCAACTATAGCAGTTATTGAATTAAGTTCTTGCGGGTTGTTTAATATAGCGCTGATACGCCTAAACTCTGGTGAAGAGAACATATTTATAAGCCTATAATCTATGTCTTTTTCAAAAATTTCTCCTCTACTCGTATAAAATTTTGATTGAAGCTTGCTAAATGATGCGGGTGGGATAAACTCACCCATCTCACGACAACTTCTGCCAGTTACGAGGGCAAAAAGAAGAAGAAGTCCTTTGTCTATGTGCTTCAATGGCCCGGGTAAATCGACGTCTACTTTTAGAATGTGCTCTAAGAAGTAATAGACTGGCAATACCCCTAACTTTTTATTTAAATATTTCCTAATGTCACCCATTTTAGATTCGGTGTAGGTTTTATATGGTGAATTTCTATGACGCTTAGTACTGGTAAATTTATTCCAACCATTGTTTATGAATTGCCAGTGACAGTCTTTGATTTTTTCCAATTCAAAATTATAAATTTTTTCGAGCTTCTTGATGTCATTAGTACCCATATTTGTATAATATTTTAATGTTTTTATATTATATAAAAATCCAATTTTTAATTCTTATCTTTTTATATAGGTTCCATCCTACTTTCAAATATAGCATCACCCATGCTTGTGATATTTTGTTACCACCAACTATCTCTAGAGCTTAAAGTCTTTACCGAGATAAGTATAATGGGTCGCTATAATACAAAGCCTTCAAAATAACTTGGGTTGCCCCTTAGACTGTTTACTTTCCGTCTTCCATGGAAGAATATTATCAGAAAGGTGTAGATTTGGACTTAGATTGTGGCCTGCTAGAAAAAGAGGATGAATTGCGAGAGTTGAGACCAATCAGCCGAAATGTTACTTTTACAGAAGTTCGCTTATACCATTAGTGAATTGGAATGAAGTTTAGTCAAAGATTACGGATTTAAAAGAGAGGAGAACGGTGGAGTAAGATATATATTATTCGTAGATGAAGCCAATCAAATCATCTGCATTTGTTCCCATAAATCCGGAAGTATTTCCGTTCGCTGTTCTTTATAATTACCTTTTTAATTTAATATTATTACTAATATTATTTTTTAGTTTCATCAACTTCTTTTCGGTTGCTAAATTCGCCTTTCTTTAGAATTTATGAATTCTTCTAAACCGATATTGTTGCGATGACGTTGCTACTTCTATCCACGGCAATAAACAAATTCGCGGTAATAAACAAATCAATGAATGGCTCAGTAAATGTTAAATAGAAGCTTTTACCTGGAAAGCATAGCGTCAGCATCTTATTAGTTTAAGTTTGAAATATTTTACTTGTAAATCCTTTTAAAAAATAAGATGTGCCCAAGGGTAATAGCAAAGGTAATACCAAGGGTAATATAGCTATCGCCTCAACGGTATCATTCGAGTAATTGGTAGGTGCAAGACAATTAGAGTTATCCGCATGTGGGTTAAACTGTCTAAGGCCTCTGTAGAAGAGTCACTAAGTCTATGTCTATGGAATGGTCTGCTACTACCTATGATAATCTACACATGAGTTCTTGTAGGCTACAGAAGATATAAAGCTAACATAAAATGTGAATTGTGATTCCCAATATTGTATCTGATTTTGACTTGCATGACTTATATTTCCAAATTCTTCTGTATGCAACCCAGTCGCCTAAATAACTATTTTACTTGCTGTTCTGTAGAGTATTCTACCGAAGACCCCATGCCATGAAAATACGATGATACTATGTAACCTTGAGAAACTTCTCACGACTATAACTATACTTGTATTTCTTGATAGATACTTTGTGTTGTCTACTTTCATAAAGTTAGTGAATCCGTCTTCATACTTTCAGGAACTACAACTCTGTAAAATGACTGTCTAGATTTAGAGCCTGCAATCATCAATAATCTTTTTCATATATCTGAGGGGTAGGTAGATATCATCTAAAGTGTATGAGCTGATAACAATTGTACATTGTGATAATAAACAGTATCTCATAGTAGCGTGGTGTGGTGTTATTGAAGGCCCTGTAGAATTGGAAACACACTATAAATAGAACTTACCCATGATAGTATATATTTGTATTAATGACATGGGAGGAATGTCGACAGTGTAGAGTATTGTCTAACCGCTAACACAAGCTTTCTTAAGCTCGGATCACTTCCTAGAGGAGGATATTGGCAAAACTAGCAATATAGATAGATCTAACAATTTGCTAGAGAATGGAGATAAAGGAGGCACCATCGCTGTTGAGAACGAGTTATTTAGGAGAAATGATTAAGTTGGCTCTAAATATGGATTGGTAGTTGCAGCTAAACACCGCCTGCTAATCCTTATAGGGATACACCAGTGTATGGGCCACAATTATACTGTATAGCTTATAAACTAGATGGTGTAGAACATATGCAGTACAATGATTTTAGAATGCAGGTAAACCTGATAATACGAGATCATCTATGGGTGATAATTAAAAATTATATGAGCTTTCCATAGCAGACTTATTTAGCAAGAGGGGGTTTCCCTCCATGTTCTAGAATTACACCTGCAGTATGATGTACACGTGAATAGTGTAAAAGCTGGACTACAATAGTTCCGATTCTAAATCTGATGAAGATTAGAGTAGTGCAAGTTATGATGAATAAGAATCGCAGCATGGTTTAGTAGCTTGACTAGCAATAAATCTTCGATAGTGGCTATTAGATATAGTATCTTTCGTCTACGGAAACGTATAAGCCTTAAAGCTTCTACAACTAAAAGTTTATAGAATATAGTTGAAGTTGGCATTGGATGTGCAGTATATGGGAAATTGATGGCGTCTTGAGAGAAAATAATAGACTTAACATTATTTATAAGAGAGTAAACAACGTAAATTTGTTTATTGCTAATAATATTGAGTCATCCACAGAATATCCAAAGCCTATTCCAACGTTAACTCTTCTCTCAAGTCCCACATCTTCAACACAACTGACAATTTCACAAACTAGCTTTGCTGTAACGTGTACACTGCATTTTAAGATTTTCAAACTACTAAATTTAATAAAGAGCCAATTCCTACAAAGATTCAAGTACTATCTGAACTATCTAACTGTATTGGAAAATGCTTAACTACTTGACGTTGAAATCGAAATCTTACTATGTTGTAGTTACAGGACACACATAATGTAAACCTTACATAAAAGATAAAACAAATTCCAATGTTTAGTTAACTCTTGACTAGGCTTGGGGTGGCCAAATTGGCCGTATTGTGTCGTCTTATGTTTTAAAAGTATAAACTACAAAAAATGTATACACTTATTGGCATTTTAGTATTAAGTATTTCAAACAACCTTGATTACTACCGAGTTTATACCATGGAAATCACTATCGGTAATAAGCGTTCCACGACACATAACGGACTTTGAGTTTGAGTTGGAGTATTTGAAATACTTGTTAAAGCTGTTAAATTTAATGCTTTAATTTCGTGTATTGAGTAATTTACGCAAATACTTATCCTCTACTTTACGGGCAATCAAAGCATCAGCTATGTAAACAACCACAGACAGCAAATTAGATAGACTAGCTGAATAATTAGCTAAAAATTAAGCAAAACCAGTGCAGCACGTGTAACTGCAAGGCGACAGATAATTGTATGCAAAGAACTTGATTTTGGATGATTTATTAATATTAAAATGCTTGGGTTACTGTTGCATTATTGTAAGCAAGCTTCATGATCTATGGAGGATTCACACAACCCTTCAATAAAAAGTCTTTTCTCCTTCTGATCCCCTCCAAGTATCTCTTGCTTAAGAGCTTGAAAAAGCCTACCAATCATTATTATTCGAGTTAGATTTCTTTTTCTTAATTCAAGTAGGTAACTCAAAGGTTATTTTATTGATCAATCTAAAATGTTGTCTTTAATAGAATTACCTGTCTTTTCTGGTTTTGTAACTCCGATCTTCTTTGGTTCAACATACTTTCTCGAAGAAACTGTAACAATGCTTAGATTGGAGGTTCAAGGCAGTGCTGTTAGTAGGTGCTAGTAATGGAATACGAGTGTATTGTAGACAATATATCACAATCTGAATTTGCAATCCTTTTCAAAATGATGCTTCATAATAATCATGTCCAATTTATCGAATTTAGCTCAGTTTTAAGTAATATCTAATTACCAACAACCCTTGCCTTCCAGGCTGTATAATAGTTAGGTTCCAATTTGGCGTAGTAGTGGTTGGGGTTGGCGTCGAAAGCAGCAGTATCAAAGTAAACAGAGCCTTCTACTTCATAACATCAGCTTTGTAATTTATAATTAATTTAGGGTCGACTCCTTCTTTATCTAGTTGAGAAGCAAGTGATTGGAGGTCAGTACTCTTCAATTTATCATTGGCAAATAATTCAAAAGCAGTTTCAAGATCAGTAATTAAACTTTGATCAATGCTGGTTTTATTTTGAGCATATTGGTTATAAAGGTAATGTTGTCTAGCTCTAACAATAATCTAAATATCAATACTAACCTAGCGTGACCCATATGAGCGGCATCATAAACTGTAGGACCACAGTTATACCATTTGACTAACTAACTTTCCTTTAGCAGGAACGAAAGGAACCTAGCAATGATTTTAATATTGAATATAAACTTTAAGTTGAGAACTATCCTGATCGGGATTAATAGGAGCAGTCCATTTAGGAAGCTCTCTAGAAAGTTTTTCTTGATTGATTAATTTTACTAGGCTTAATAACTTTATATATTGTTGATATTCCTCTTTTTATCATTAAGCGATAATTTTAAACTAGAAATTTCCTTATTAATCGGAGGAAAAGAGATATAAGGGAGAGAGTCCTGGGCATACCCTTAAAGGATTTACCAAAAAATAAACCCCAGCAACTCTTATTAGTAGAAATATCCCGCGCCAGCCCTTTGAAGTATGGTTGTTGAAGGGACATATTTAAAGCGACCCTACAACGGATTTGAACGGAATTCTTGGCATTACTACCTAGAGAAGGAATATTTGCTTGATATTAAGTCACTTAGCTAATATTTTAATTGAATATTAATTCGGCTTTTAAACAAACAAAATTATGCCTATTAAAATTTTAGTTACAGGTGGGTCAGGATTTTTTGGGTTTAGATTAGTTAACCATTTGTTAGAACAAGGTTATACTGTTGTTACTTCTGTACGTTCAGAAAATCCCAATAAAGTTAAAAAACTATATAATCTCCAAGAAAAATATAGAGATAAATTGTCTATATGTATAGCCGATTTAATGGTTTTAAATAGCTTTGATAAACCATGTTCTAAGGTTGATGTGGTTATGCACACTGCTACACCTGTTATTTTAGATGAGATTGAAGACTATGAAAATCAGCTGTATAAACCTGCAGTACAAGGTACCCAAAATATACTCGATTCTTGTCTTAAATCAAACAAAGTTAAGGTTATAATCTATACATCTTCTGTAGGTACAATGGCCTCACATTATCCTGATCCAGGAGTATACAATGAATCTTCATGGCAACAAGTTGATAAATTGGAAGATAGTCCTTACCATTATTCAAAGATTCAGGCTGAAAAGTTGTTTTTGAAGTTTATAGAAGATAACCCAAAATTCAGAGGCATTGTTATTAACCCTGGTGCCATAATGGGTCCCTACACCAACTATGAGTTAGAGATGCTAAGCCCTTACCAAGTAAACAATGATTTTGATAATCATGTCAACAATAAAATAAAATTAGAAAATTATTATAAAGATTATTTTCCTTTTATTGATGTCAGGGATTTGGCTAAAGCTCATGAACTAAGCATGAACAATCCCAATGCTAATGGAAGGTTTGTATTAGTATCGGCTAGAATAAATTGGAGAGAAATATTACTTTATTTAAACAAAATATATCCTAATATAAGAGTATGTGATGGTGAAAATAATAAAGATGTCATTTACGATTCAACTAAAGCAGAAAAAGTTTTAGGTATTAAATTCAATAAATGGGAAGATACTATCGAAGACACAGCAAAACAACTTGTAAGTAACACTAACTTTTAAAAGCCAAATCAGAATTAAACTTTTCCTAAAACTATTTCTCTAGATGCAACCAACTCAGCCATACTTCTCCAAATATTTCTAATACTCCGTCTAAGTAATCGTTAGGATTAGTACAAATTCTTCGATTATTTTTTTCTTTCTTCACTATCTCCATTAAAATTTGGTTCAGAATAAAAGGTAGCAGTTATAATATTTTCTGTATCTGGTTTACCTTTCCCCTTGTGGACATCTGCCAGCGTACAAAGCAAGTATATTTATCCAAATCATCTAATTATTTTCCAAGATATCCTACCTCGCAGATCTAAGCCTATCATTTTAGTAATTGAAAAAATAAAACATCTTGTGCCGTCTAGCTTCGGCATATTAAATGGAGTTATACTTTCTTTGACTAAACTTACAAGAAATCTTTGTGCTTTTATATAAGAATAAACATTGAACTCTACTTCCTTCCTCAAAGCTATCGATAGCAATAACTATGATATCACCGTCGTATCGCACAGAAATTACTTCTTATTCACTCCTCTTTTACCAAGTTGTACCTACGGTACTTTAGAACATCGTAGTATTGTTGAAGCTGAATTAATTGAGCAAAGTTAGTTTGGAGGAGTTCCCAGTGAGACTTAGTGAAACTCCAGGTAGTACGACGGCCCTTAGGGTTAGCACCACAGTAAACGAATACACGGAATAAGTCTTGAGAGCGTACAGCGTCTGAAATAGCGAATTGGAGGGTTTCTTGGGCTAATTCAGGGTGAGGAGTAGTACCAAGAGCAATACGATCTACAGATGAAAGAACTTCCTTCTTGGAAATCAATTCACCTAACTTCTTAAGGTTGTCAGCAGGATATTGAACTCTGAACATAGAGTAGAATCCATAGTTCAAGACAAAGTAATCAGCACCTTCAGGTAATTCAATTCTAGTAGTATTAATTCTAGTAGTATTTTCATGTAAAACTTCTTGAGAGGCTTTAGATTCACCGGTGGTTAATAAACCAAGGGGATTCCACCAAAGTTGCTTACTTTTTACTTATAGCTTGTTTACAGCTGAATAAAGATTTGACACCTGTTAATCCAATAACCACTTGGACGCCTCTGCTAATAATATTCACCATTTCAGCTATAAAAGTATTAAAAGTAGCCAAATTAGAGTGGGTGATATTATTAAAATCGAGGAAGGAGGGGAAGTTCCATGTGATCTGGTTATTTTAAATTGTACCAATACAAATGATCCAAGCACTCAGACTGCTTTTATTCAAACTGCCAATTTGGATGGTGAGACAAGCTTAAAACCTAGAAGGAATAATTGAGTGTCCGTTACCGAATCCCAACTTTAATGATTTTAACTCAAGAATAGTAGCTAATCCAAATAGATCCGACTCAAACTCTAATAACATAATTTCAATTTCATCTTCACAACTAATCCCTCAAGGATCTTTCTTAGTACAAACAACTTCAATCCTAGGGATTGTAGTATATACTTTTATATTACTATTTTTAAATATATTTACTAATTTGTATTAAGTGATAAAACAGGGACTTTAACTGAAAAACCTTTATTAAGAATAATAGAAATATTACATTAATAATTCTTATGTTTTACTTTTAAAGTCTCTAGGTATAGAAGGGTGCCCCTTTACTTGAATTGCCTTTGGTTTGTTTAAAATGTTTATCTCCCAGCACTGCCTTACAAGGAGAGAATGCCTGGACAGCTCTCTAGGAGATTAAAAAAAAAAGAATCCTAGGCACCTTTTAATAATACTTAACATTGTTTTTATACCCAGGTAAGGTAATAGACAGGCAACACCTCTAAGATTTAAAATGCCTAAACCATAAATCTGACTGTTATTACTAGGGATGGCCCTTGGAGTTTTGCAGCTCCGCAAAAGTAACATCCGGCTTCTTGAACTGTATTAAAAGAAGGAATAGCAACCAAAATTATTGATTCTAAGGGCTATAGAGCTAACATTTGATGTAGTCCAAGATAAGAAAAATATGTTTGAATCATTTAATCAAGCTACACTCTTTCCTAAAACTTTGACAAATTATCAGAGTTACCCCCCGCACTTGACAAGTCATCTGACAAATCTGGTATATTAATTAGTGTTTTTGGTATTAAACTAAATTTAATTGATAATTTTAAGAATCTCGAGTATAAATAGCTTTGACTCTCAAATTTATTAAATATGGATTGGTGGTGATACCAAGCATGGGCAAATATTCTATATAGTCGCCGGGCAATCGATAAAAAATGCTTTACTGAGTTTGTGGGGATTGTCAATCTACTTGGAAAGTACTTTGAGCTATTGAGTAAGGATGATGCACCGTCTAGGGTGTGAACAATGTATTCTATGGCGCAACAGCTTTGAGGTGTTGGGTGAGCTGCACACAAATAGAACCACTCGTTAGCCTTCATCTCTGGGCAAATTTCTTTCGTACACTCCATTTGGATTTGTGCTACAAAGTAAGATAACTCTAAACAAACTTGCCTCAAATGTTCGTATAACCAAATATCTGGGGTCTGACCCTCTGGAACCTTTAGTAGTGATTCTATATCCTCTTTGGAATTTCTTATCAAGTCTTGTAAGTACTCTTGAAGAGAGCAAGGTGAATCTAAAGTATCTAAGTTGCAGCTAGGCCAACTATACAATTTTTTAGTTTTAGTGCCGGGTCTATTCTTTCGAGCTTGACCCGATTGGCTGATATCCTTTAAATTATTGAGATGCACAACACCGCACGGAGTCTGTGAAAAGCCATTGCGGGGGCTAATCCCTACGCCATCCCAATAAGTTACACCCTGTTGCAAATCATGCGAAATCAATTGTTGGTCGTTATTCTCCGACTCTTTGGTGTTATTTGCACCGCTGGTGTTATCTACTCCGCCTCCCCAAATATGCTCCCGTTCGGGAACCCGTTCCCCTAAATCAAATTCTTGAGGCGGCCCAATTTCCGTAGCATTTGACATTATTAATAAACTATTTAATATTTTAACTATTTATTATTTTTCACCTTTAATTTAATCAATTACTAACTTAATCAACTACTAAAGTAAGAAAAAAAGACTCCATCTTTGAACATCTCTCTGGGAATTTCTTCATTTCCTTCGACTATTTGTCCCCTTGGGATACTCTTGAGTAATAGTTGCTGTTGCATTGAATGGGTAAAGCTTTTTAATATTTAATGTTTAATTTGAACTTAGCGTAATTAGATTCCCTACTCGGCAAAGGATTTATTTATTAAGAAGTCTACTTCTCCATGGGGGATAACCATGGTCTGACTTACACAGATCGTGACTGAAATGTTTTAGTAATTATGTCAGCTATCTCCTAGTGGCCTTAAGGTGATTTTTATTTGTTACTAATAAAGGGGTTGGTTAATAATAATTCTTTGTGTTGTTTTTTGGCTTTTCCGCAAGTACCTCTTACTAATGCGGGGCGTCATTGATTGGGCTATTAATATAAACTTCATCTATACTTGAAAGTGGGATGTGTATAATTTAACTTAGCTTTCCAATATTTCAAAACCTGGCAGGTTCAAGCCCTCTGAACTGCAATTCAGACAAAAAAAAATGAAAGAAAAATAACGGGTAGAGTAAAAATGATAATACGGGAGTACGAACTACACTCAATTAAAGGGGAGGGTAAATCCCACACAGTTAGAGAAATAGAACATTTATCAAGTGACACAGACGCTAAGTTACCTAATCGTTCTAATATTGTCCAAGATTACGCAATATGCTATTTACAAATGAGAGAAATAGAATATTTATCGGGGCAATGTAAGATTAAAGTGGTTGATTTAATAGATAACTACTCTTTTAAAATTTTAATGACAGATGATAGCTTAGTTTATTTAAAGCTTGATTGTATTTCTTATATTAACCAAGAGCAATCTAATATACAAGCTCGACCGCCTATAAATTTAAAGTTTAATATCCAAGTATATATTAATTATTTTAATAAACTAAATAATAGAATAAAAAGGATTACGCTGGAATGTGCCAAAAATATTAGGCAGCTAGATACTATTAGTTTAATACCGCTTGAGAATACGCGTAAAAAGTATTTAATACCTAGTAATCACTTAATTAATAAGATTCTAAGGGGTACATTAATAAACTCTACTGTTTTAGATATAACCCTAAAACTGAGAGACGGTTTAATTAAAGCATTCAAGATTCAAAACCCTTTCAGGTTATATAGTGACAAAGCTGACGTTGGTAGAATAGGGAAATTAACAAAAATCAAGATCTTGCGCAACTCAGAGTCAAGGTTAACACCCTCTCTGGCTAAATGCAAGTTCAAACTAAACTTTAATATTATAAATTTAATCGTCGAAGGGCCCGACGGTGCCGGGAAAAGGCGTTTATTGAACCAATTGGCAAAATACTTCAATTTGCCTCAATTTAAAATCAATTTATATGGATTATCTAAAAATGCTGATAAATTAAATAGCTTGAATTATTTATTTAACGCAGTAAAAGATTTTGCAGCTAAAAAGATTTGCTCCTGTACCTCGATAGAAATGGGGGGCTGGGATTCAGAATCGTCTTCACAACCCCGGTCTCCCAGTATTTTAGTTGTTCTTGATAATTTGGAGTATTTATTTCCTTCTGGCTGTGATAGCAAATTAGTTACTATATATTTGGAACTAATGCGTAGTTTATACACCTACGGTAGCAGGTATGTTATAGTTGGTACAACTACAAATATGCATAAAGTTGACAAGACTACTCTTAACACATTTCTAATTAAAGTTAATTTTGACTTTATTTTTAAATTCTGTAACAGAATGAGAAATATTGAAAGCATTAACTGGTCCGATATTGGAGGCTTGGAAGATGTAAAAGCCGGCTTAAAAGAGTGTATAACTTGTGTTTATGCGAGGCCTGAAGCCCTAAAGCGTCTGAACATTGCCCCCACAAAAGGGATATTATTATACGGTCCCCCTGGGGGTGGTAAGACATTGTTAGCAAAAGCTGTAGCAACTGAATTCTCTGCCAAGTTTATACCGCTTTCCATTCCGAATCTAATACAGCATGAGATCGGTGAATCTGAAAAAACTCTGGCTAAAATATTCGATAAAGCCAAATTATTCAGACCTAGTGTGATCTTTATAGATGAGATTGAGTGTGCATTTGGCACAAGGAATTCGGGGGGGGACTCGACAAATGGCCTGATTTCTCAATTAGCACTCGAGTTCGATAATTTGAAGTATTCACCAGGGGTTATAGTTTTAGCTGCTACTAATTACCCGTCCGGTATAGATCGATCGCTATTGAGGCCGGGAAGGTTCGACAAATTGTATTACATACCGCCGCCTGACATAGAAGAGAGAAAAGCTATCCTCTTGACTGGCTTCGAAAGAAAAATAATATCGGATAATGTTGATCTACAATCAGTTGATTTACAATCAATTGCACATGAAACTGAACACTTTTCGGGTGCAGATTTGCGAAGGTTGATGGATAGAGCGACTCTATACGCATACCAACGTGCTAAAATTATTCGACCTGAGGGGCAAAGTGTTAAACTTCAATTGAAAAAGGAAGACTTTGAAGAAGCTTTAAAAGTTGTAGAGCCAACAATTAACTCATTAGACATAGATAGGTTAAAAGCTTTTTTGGAATAAACTTTATCCAATAAAATTCTATGCTGCATATCTGAGAGAATTCTGCTCTGATCTAGAACTTGTAGTTTCTTGATGCGGCTGGTTACTTGTAAAAGGAGAAGAACCCTTTTATTGTGGTAATACACGAGGTTATTAAAAATCTCACCATTTACTACATGACTAATCTTGTTAATAAATTAGTGTTCCATTACTGAGTAGTATTAACTAAAGCTGGTACGGTTACCATGTAGGGCACAGTGCCATCTTTTGCCAAATTTTCTACCCTAAGAGTAAACATTATATTGTTCGTATTAGAGTCTTCCATTACTGAGCAGTAATTGCGACGGGGGAGGAGCTTTTGATTATTTAATTTTGTGCCATCGACATCATTAGAGAAGAGGGATATCATGTCCTCACTCGTGTAGTCGTCAAGATTGTAGGTGATGGCTGTTTGATGGAGGGCGTCCGTTACAATATTAGGAGGGGGGGCATTGACAATGGCTGAGGATACGATTTGGCACATGTAGCGGAAGTCGTTAGGGGGACTGACAAACTTGGTGCTATGGAAGGTACCGGCACCGCAGCAGTGTACATCCCCTGACAAGAATGTTATTCTAATATTGCGATTTCTTGCAATGTGTTGAAGCCTCCAGATCAGTTGACTTCTCTCGTTCATTCTGGGGGCTGCTGTCCAATGATCTAACAAATCGTCCAAAAGTTCGGGTTGTCCAAATTGATTAAGTATTTGCTCCATAGCTCCAGTCTTTCCAAATAGTTTGTGGAATGACAGGGAGTGCTGAATACTTTGCCAGCCTTGCATAGCCGATTCAACAACTGCGAATCTTGGGTAACAAATTGGAATGCCCAGGATAACCATTAAGTGTTTACAATCGGGAGGCAGCTCCTTCTCCATTGTATTGAAAACCATATCATAGGACTCATAGGAGAGGGTTTGATTAATTGATCTCTCAGATCTGTTGTCAAATCCGACGATTGCGGTTGAGTTACCAAAGTTCTTGAACCAACTAAAACTCTTAACTCCGATGTAATTATCTATTTTAGCTCTTTGGAATGTCGTATGGTGCTGGAATAGTAGAAAGAATCTGAGAGCAATTGCGCCAATGCCTTGAAAGTAGGGGCTGCTTTGTAACCTATCGGGATAACTCCCATAGCCGTCAAAAATGTCGTGATCATCAGTTACAAAACTGTAGGGGATTTGAGCGAGGGCAAGGGCAAATGTACCACTTCCAAAGCATTTGACATAGTTTTTAAAGTAAAAATCGCTTACCTCATCTGCTACAGTTTTGGTGAACACTGCCTTGTCTCTGTCCTTATGACTAACAATACCGAGCCAGCCCTTTAAGGCATTGGTTAAGAACACATCGTCACAGTACAACTGGTCACCACCTCCCACTTGAACATGGTATGGTTGCTTGCTGTGTAAGGTGAACATATCGTTCCAGAGTACATTGGCACCTCCTAATTTTTCCTGCTTTTCTGGGGAAATATCATTGGAAAAGCCATTACAACTGTGGAAGAACCATCTCCACCTCTGAGAATAACCTGCAATGTAAACCCTATTCATAGCGCCATTGTTTACACTATACTCAAAGAATTTTTCTTGGTCTGCAATAGGAAGGGAGATATTATACCTCCAAAACCCGCTACCCTTATACTCGTCAATAAGCTCACCTACGATATTATAACATTGACCGCCATCCATTAAAGTTAGCTGAGGTGGGTTCTCTTTAGCAGTGGTCTGTAATGTAACTACAAGTACACTAGCGTAGTACAGCCTTTTTTTCAAATCAGTGTTATTATACCTAATCATAGGTCCCACTATCTGATAACCAGAGCTAGTGGGGGTAAAATCCGCGGGGCGCCCAGGGGGAGAATTTTGATTATTATAGTTGGAACTTGTACCGCTATATGTATTTGGGTTGGGAAATGTAAAGGGTATGTGCTGAGGTTGGTTACCACCAGCGCTGCCACCTTGTGTGGCAAATTCATTGGGGTTGGGAAAAGGAATTCTAGACATTTAACAATTATTATTTACAATTATTATTTATTAAAATTTAATTAGTTTTTACTCTTGACATATTATCTATAGGTTGGCCTTGAATTGTGATATTTGGTGTCCAATATTCATTATAATTGAGAGGCAAGTCAACCTCAGCCAAGTTTTTGTTGTTGATGTATAATGCCTGACATATGAAGAGTTAATGAGGATAGTGGTATCCTTGTCTTCCTGTGATATGATGGGTGTGCCTTAGTGGTAAATGCGCTGGCTAAAGGGAAATAAAAAAGTTAGTTGATTGTACAGAATATTACTTAGATTATAACAATAGTGCTTATTTAATAGAAAACAAACAATCTCATATGGGTAAAGAATTTAAATACTCATCAGGAAGAAATGTTAATCTTACTAATTGTTATATATAGAAAGGTGTATATTTATTCTATAAATATTTAGAAAGTATAAAAATACTATTGCAGCGCCCAACTCAGTGAGAACAGAAGAGCTAAATAAAGAATATGTGTCGAAGGTAAAATAGTAGGCAATTATGTTGGATTGTTTATAACCGCAAATAATGTAAAAATGGGTGCCTCCTGTGGTTTATTGAATAGGGCCCTGATATCAACATCTGATAATCTAGCTTTAGTTAAGATATCTATTATTGATTGTTTCAAATGATCTAAACCTTCCAAGTCCTTTCCTGTTTTGTTGCCCATCCTTTCATAAACACTGTTGTTTAAGTATTTCTTGACTTCTACTAGCGCTGCACATTTATACAACTTAGAATTGATTTTGCTACGTAACGCCCCATCTACTAAATTACTAATGTCTCTTTTCCTAATAACTCTTGCTACTTCTTTCTTTATCGTCCAGTCACCTAGCGTACTATTATCTCTTCCTTTTTAGCTATTTTGGCTGCTGTCTGCCCCGTTTTTTACTAACTTTATTGCTTCTATTTTAGTCGCTGTGTTATATTATTTACCATAATGATGTCTTATTATATCTCAAAATCGGTTTAACTTCCTCCCTACTTTTCTGGGTGAGGTCAAACCCTAGAAACGTAACAGCTGCTTCATTACAGCAACTAGTTTCAAATGTTATTGCGGAAAGTCCTCCGAAATACTTTGCTTATTGTTTACTTGCTTTCTATCTTAACGAACAAATTTTTAGCAAAGTTTCGTCAAGTATTCTGCAAAACCAGATCTATGTGTGGAGCTCATCTTTAAACTTAATACCCTTAAGGAAATTATCTTCATTGTTATAGCTGACCGCAGTTTAAAATACTTTTATTTACGTTTATTGAATTGCCTAAGTTTCCAAAAAACAAATAATATAATAATCAAAAAAGCATATAAGCAAGAAGTAAAGCGTGTACTTGATGAATAAGCAAATTTCAAGCGAAATATTACCAATGCTACTGAGAAAGTAAAATTCACCTTAAAGCCGGTGTACTAATTAGTACCATATCCCAATCTACAGGTCTGACTGTTGGTGAAATAGAAAAAATTGCGAGAGAAAAAGGCCCTCTAGCATTATGGTGTGACTGTTGTGAGAGAAATAGTATAGAATACTAGGGTTAGGTTTATTCCGATTGAAGGGCTTTCCAGTTTGAGTTTAGTTCAACTTTTTTTCAGCTGTAACTTTAATACAATAACTGATGAAAATGTCCACATATGCACAAGCAAACTTTTTACCAACGAAGAAAGAGGAGTTTTTATACAAAATTAACAAAAATAGTTTAAAATACGCTATGGTGGCCAAGTAAATCGAAACATGACTTTGTACTTCGATGGCTTCAATTTGACCCTCCTTGAGTGCTGAGACTGATGTTGAAAATCTTAAAAATCAATTGGGTATATCACTTTAAATTTTAGATACCTTTTAGTGCTACCTATCATCAATGAGGATTGAACCACAGAACTATCTTTTTTATCCAAATGGCCAGCAAGAGACTTTTCGAATACTTTGTTCACTCTTCTTGCTATTCTATGTTTGTCTAAATGCAGGTTTAGCGTTGTAGTGAAGCCCATTGTCTCATAGTGTGCCGCTGCAAGCTTCAGATGTGGCGGATTCTATGAAGGTTCCATAGCCTTCAAGAGGGAGGGTTGTTGGGGACAATCAGTCTAATCTTACTACCGCTGATAAGCACATCTTCTTAAACTTGATACTCGATTCTCTCGCCCTGCTGATGTATTATCATGTGCATTGGATACTGCTATGAAGACCAATGATATCGAGAAGGTCTTCCATAAGATTATTGATTGCTCTGAGCAAGAACTTAACATTTGCTTCAATCTTTACCTCATGAATCGTAAAGTTCTTATGCTTCAGCCGAATATATTATTATGATCAGACGTCTTCAGAATCCCGCTCAGGCATCTCAAATAGGCTTCAAAATTTTCAACAAGCCCCTGTTACTCATGTGAATACTCATGCTATTACCAATCCCTCCAAATAATTCTTTTACTCTTAAACTTCTTCTTTGGTGTCGGGATCGAAGTTGATTGCATAATCCTTGAAATATGACAGATATTCTAAAATACGGTTTCGAGATACAGGATCTACAATGTTAAGAGAACTGATAAGATTTTTAGATGCCGTCCTTGAAAGATGTGCTCTCTTCTTGCCTTTAGGATCACTAAAGAATAACTTCTCTATAACTATTGTTTCGATAGCATAACCCGAAATTAGTGACTTTATATAAGCTTCATTATAAGTACACCTGTAAAATGAAAATTTATCCTTTGAAACTAAAATTCCCAGAATATCTCTTGTTGACTTCGAAGTCTGAGTTGGTAAGTTATAGTTGTGTTGCATCGCGGCAATCATACATGCAGCTAATTGTAACTCTGAGAGCTTAGTAAATCCTTTATCTGTTTTATTTTCTACAACTGTCCAACCTACTTCTTGAAGATCATCACCTACATAAATTCTACATTCTCTATCTGGCAATGCGGTATGTATTCTTTTTCCTACTTTTAATTGTAAGTCTCCTGGTCCACAGAATAAGTTTTGGCAATCGTCAAAGCCTCCATCCGTTAAGAGAGTGCTAATGAAATCATCAATAAATTTCTCTCCCTTCTTCGTGAGTACATCATGAAGTCTTCTAAGGAACCTTCTTTGCTGCTCTGTGATTCCATCAATGTCCATGAAATTAAAAACCTCAGTAAAGCTGACATCGGGCATGATAAACTTCGATAATTCAGCGTCTACATTTCTTTTCTCTATGCACGTTTCGCTCGTTTGAATGTGTATATTAAAATTTTCATAATCTTCTTCTGTAAATTTACTTACTGACTTGGCGGTAGAAGCCCTAGACTCTAGAGATCCTATAGACATCTTGTGCAAGTTCTAAATATCTTAAATAGCCCAAATAGTTTAATTTGTCTGGGTTATGTTGAATCTCTTGGGTGCTTTAGTTAAAATAATTCCACTAATAACAATATTAGTGTTATTACTAGCGTTAATATTATGAGTATTAATTTTAATAAAAGATGTATTCAAAAAATTATATAATGCCTTCCCTTCGTAGCTCATTAATGATTTGTTACACTAAACGTTGTAAAGTTAAGCAAGAAAAGCCAGTCCGTCAGCATACTTTTTATAGGGTTCCCTAGAAGAATAAAAGGAGTTTATAATAAAACAACCCTCACATATATAGAAAAAGATGATGGCCAGATATCTCAAAACGAAACGGATATAGCTTTAAAGCTAAAAAACTTATACGAAAACCTTTTCCAATACGGCATCACCAAAGGTAAAAGGATATGTGATAAGGCATTAAACTTCATAAGTGTAATGAAAACCGGAAGGGTGAATGACCGGGACTATACATTAAACAAACCAAGTTGAAATGCCCCAGATACTATTGGGTAATTGAATCCAACACTACAACGTCACCTTGGGTCACTATCGAGTAGTACCTCGCAAGTCCACTTCTATCAATCTTATTTGAACAGATTGTTACTTGTAGCCAATTTAGTGGTAGATAAAGTTTCTGAGCCTTTATTGCGTTATCGTGGTGCTCTCGGACTTTTAATAAAAACAAAAACCATTGACTCTTTAAACTGTTTAAATGTTTTTTATGTCCATACTTATGCCCTTATTACAGTGGTTCATGTATTTAAAATTTAAAGGCCAAGAATCAGCTACGCCTCTTATTATGTAAAATCCCATTATTCTTACATTGTTTTCTAACGAAAAGTAATCCTGATTACAGCCACATTTGAAAATAGCGGGAACGTATTTGAGATCAGCAGGGTCAACAACAAGCTGTGCCTGTTAAATATACCAAATAGAAATAAAAAAGAAACATTTGGCTAATTTGGGTTATAAATAATTTACTATTTCTCTGCGAATAGCAGCATCTGCAGATTTTTTCACTCGATATTACCCCAATTAAATGATATATAATGAGGTGAGTATCTGCTATGACACATTAAAAATTTTTAGTAAAAATTAAAATGAAAGATTTTAAAAAAAGTCAAGATATCGATGTTGGGCCTGATTATATCCCTTTCTCTGAAGGTGCGAGAAGAAGGCCTAGAGAATCTTTGATAATGTATAAGCTAAGGTGTATGGTAGCAGGGACGAATGTTGAGTATTTAGCTGCAACAGTTAAGAGTACACAATTGAAAAGAAACTTGAATGTATTTCACTTGATGAGTTTGAAGATAGAGAGTTCAAAACTCCTTGGGCTGATTCTCCAGTTCAGTGGGATGAAAAAACTTTAAGTTTTGTTCTTAGTGGTGGGTATATCAACTTTACAGCTATTGCTATCGCTGTTTTCTGTACAATTATATTAGTAGTGGGTACTAAAGAGTCCACCATTTTTACATTAGTTTTCTGCTCACTAAAAGTACTAGTAATTATTGTATTTATCTTTGGAGTTGTGAATTATAAAAATCTTAATACATCTTATCCTGTCAATTTGGCCATCAAAGCAACTGGAAGAACTTGGTTAGAAGTTTTTATCATTATAGGCGCTGTACTTCGTATGGGAACTTCTGTTATCGGTGGTCTTTCAGGTTTATTCGCGCTCAGGTAGAAATTGGAATTATCCTTATAAACTTCATCCGTTGTTTAGAGGGGTAGTAAAACTAAAGCCTAACGAAGAATCATCGACTGATGACCTTGGAGATCTTGGATATTCGCTGGAGCAACAGCTTTTGAAAGCATTATGCTTTACAGACTCTACTTGGCAATTCTGGTCCGTCATATATCCATTTCCATTTTCATTGCAGTATTTTTCAGTTGAATAGAAATTCAACTCTCCCCGGTCACAAGAACACCAATCTGAACTAGTAATACTAGACATAACGATACTAAAGGCCAAAGGAAAAGGTGGGGCAAGAAGCGTGAAACCAAGAAAGAACAGCTTGAGCGAACCAACACATAAGCTGCCTAGATTGAGAAGCAAAGGCGAAGATTGAAAATTTTAAGAGTGTGATAGTATACTCAATTTAAAAACTACCTGGTATTAAGCCCACACTGCAGAGCTTTGAACACCTTCGATCTTACCATCTTGATAAGTTTTACTCAATGAATGATATTGGCTCTTGATCTCACTGACACGCTGTTTAAATCCGTCTATCTTGGATTCTTCCAAACTGTTTACAACTTCACCCACCGAGCGAGAGGTAAAAAAATGGTTGTCCCGATTGTAAAGAGGGCGTTCCCTCAGAGACTCCTCAGTGTCGCTAGGGGCTGCTACTCGGTAGACCTCTTCTAAGATTTGAATATCGTACGGGATGGCAAACTCATCGCGGGAATCCTCATACGTAAATAGATAATAAAACTCGTTAAAGCCAGCCCAGGTGATAGCACTAAGGCATAATGAACAAGGCTCATGAGTTGCATAGAAAATACAATCTTTAGGACTTGGACGGCATTCCGCTGGAAATTTAGTAAAGAATTCTTGAATACAATTCACCTCGCCATGTAACAATGGGGATACTTTTTCATTGTTCGTCGATACATGAACTAATTCCAATGTATCTTTTTTAAATATCGCCGCCCCAAAAAGCTTTGATCCTGAAGATACACCTGCTGTAGTTAAAGGGATGATATCCTTAACCGTAGTATTAAGAATAGTATTGACTAAATCTTCCGCTTTATGATTAGACTTGATAAAACTCATCTTAATATTTCTATAATAATTAATAATAATCAGTTTTAAAAATAATATTACATCTCAAGTCTGCTACCTATTTATTTCCGACAGATTGACGAACCAAAATGTTAGAAAAGGATAAACCTGGAGAGTTATTAAAATACAGGGGAACTTTCAAACCCAAAAGCTAACTAATTAGCAGTATTCTTTGAATGACTCACTACGATGTTTGGATGCAACCAGCTCTATTTTGAGAGTGTCATCTACCGTGGACTTTGTGCAATACCCCGCTAAATTCTAGATAATGTATAAGAGTAAAAGGTATCAAGTCCTTTACCGGCCTCTCTGTTGTACTACGTCTAGAATTGGCTGCTTGGTATTGGGCCAGCCACCGTTCGTTGATCTGGTGAGGAGTTATTTTTAAGATGTTCTATTGATAGAATGCTTATTAGATAAATCAAGCGGGAAGTATACGTTTAGTAAAGTTAGCTGTTTGTCCCTCGTTATCTTTTTTTTTTCGATAGAAGTAAGTGCTGACATTCCGTCTTATATTGTTCTTGGTTCTACGCCGAATATGAGTTTGAATCTAATCTTATAATAAGTATCCAAAGATTGCAAAATGGTATTTATAAAAGCGGTAACCAAGCTTTTTAATTTAATAACTTCACCAGTTGTCTCCAACCCTTACATTATATTTAACCCAATGAATGATTATAACAATAACTAAACATAATGTTGTAGTTTAAACTGTTAGAACTTTGGCATATTTTTTGTAATAGACTATGTAGATTTGTGCAAGCTTTAATATATCCAAATTCCCTTGAAGTATCATCAACAGTGCCGTAGGACCAAGCTCTACTGCTTAGAGTCCGAGAAAATCCCGGAGCAAATGACATTCTTCGGTAATTTTTAGTTTGAGTTATTGGGTTCCCTAGACCAATCTTCTCCACCTTGAGCACCTTTTTTAGAGATGTCCAACTTGGCAGTTTTTGACCTTGCGTTATTTTTTACTATGTGTTCGATTAATTGCTTAATTTTTTGATCTTCTGGATCAGGAAACACAAATAAACCGTATTCTAAATGCACAAAGTTTTCATTTTTCATAAAACCATAGTTTAAAAAATGTAGCTGCTCTTTTTATGAGCCCAGACTCCATAACATTATAATTTTCAATAGCTGAAAATGATCTTAACTTCAAGCACTTGACTATGGAAACCAATCCTAAGGTTCCTGTTAACTTGTTGAGAATGTCTCGTGTATTGTTATTTGAACCTTTTCCAGGTATTAAGGCAAACTTACACGAATCTCTCAGCACTATCTCTCCAAGCAGATTTGCTAATGGTCCCATCGAAAGAGTTAGATTACACTTCCTCCTTGCTCGGTTACACGCAGTTGTTCAAGAAGGTTTACGTTATGTACCTTTGGGCTGGAGTAAAACTTATGAGTTTAACAACCCTGATTTGAGCAGTGGTTTGAATACCATTGACATCTGGTTAGATAGCGTAGCTCAAGGTAGATCTAACTTGACCCCTGATAAGATTAAAGAATCCGAAGCTTTAGTCATTCCAGATGGCTCTAAGATTGACCAATTTGTAAGCTGGTTCAACACCTTGCCTGATATCAAATTTTTTGTAGTTACCCTTTAACATTTTTGTACTGCCTCTATCTACAGAATTGATACAAACAGATGTTTCGGATACGTTTAAATTCTGTTGGATCTCATCATTGGTTGCATGTAATTTTATTGGCTGGGGTACTTTTTCTGGCTTATTTCTAGTGGATCTTTTCAATATAGTCCAAAAGTTCATTTATCCTCAAACTTAAACCCGCTTTCTCAAACAGCGACGCCCCAACCATTGATATTTCGTCTATAACTAGAACATCGGCACTTTGTACTCTCTCTAAAACTTCTTCATCTTCTAATTTCAAGGACCAATTTTATTGAGGCTATGCCGAGGCTATGCATAGGCTATCACGGGTATATCTATCTATAGTTAAATATATATTTTTAAAGTAAATCCCTTTAAAGACCGGGAGTTTGTCGCGACTGCATCAAGGGTTATAACTCTAAGTTTTATTAAGAGATTCTAAAAGAGATTTTTCTTCCATCAACAAAAAATTCTATAATACACTTCATCTGAGAGAGCATTATGCTCGCAATATTAGTTGCTCCTGCAATACTTGTGCGGGGTAACTCGTATTTGATCTCTGGATTTGCTTTAAAAGGATTAATAAGAAAACTTTGACCATAGTGCCCAGACCCCGCAATGCTCCATCAGGGTCATTAGGTTGCTCAAAGAGCCCCAAGGTAACTCAATATGGAATTATTTCTTGGGTTATACCGAGAAGTTTAACTGAGGCTGCTTGCCTACTTTCATTGAAGGCTTTGGGAACATTGGGGTATCATATGCTTCAAAATCAAATAAATATATAGAGTCTCTGCTGTTGACAGGATACATAACGGGCACACCATGAAACCATCTTTGCCCTTAAAGTGTTCGTTTAGCAAAGAATTGTAAGGCCCGTAGCACATCTTCTCTTTTGATTTGATTTTCTCCGAAAATCTTTTGTGATTGCTTTGCAATCAGCAGCAATTTGGCGTATCTTTTGTTCTCTTTGAAACTTACTCTCTCGCGCTAACCCTGAGTATATTATTGCTTACAAAGTATTCGATCCTGAGAATACTGGCAAGGTAACCTTAAATCTATTTTAAAACTCCTCTTAACCTTGCAAGACTGGAAGAAAAGGAATCTTGGTAATATGCTTCAAGTACAGATTGCTGCAAAGATCTAACGGCTGTGTTTATGAATTCACTTTAAAAACATTTTTATAATGAATCGCCATCAAAATATTTTAAGTCAAATTTTACCAGGTAATGCGCCAGAAATAGGAAAATCAGCAGATGTGTATGATTAATGGATTAATACAATACAGTCTGATGACCCGTGGTTTGAATTACTTGAGTGAGTAAAGCACTCTCTCAGTCTTGTTGATCATACTGTATCGTTCTTACTGAATGACATCTTTTCAATACTTTGGGCTGTGTAAGTAACTAAACAAGTAGGGATTGACGTTTGGAGATTTGACTCTACGTAAACTTCTCCCATCCCCCATCCGTCGTCATTGAGAAGGATTGTCCAATTTGAATTAGGGAAAGGCGCTATGTAAGTTGCTTCAGGTGCATAAATAGGTGTGGATACGACTTTCTCTAACAAATCTGTTGCCAAATGGGTGTTATCCATTAGATAATTTGATTCTATTTGGGTTTAGTTCAGCTGAATATGAATTGTCTTCTCCAGAACCAGATTGTTCCTGTTAACATATTGACTAATTCATCTTTGGTAGCCTCTGGACGCACAATAAAACTAGGTGCAAGTGATCTATGACGACCTCCTTCATAAATAGCTTCTTTCCTAAATAAATAGATCTATTGAAACACCAAACAACTCTTTACTAGGTTTCCTAACAGGATAATGTAAGATAGAATATATTTTCAAAGCTTTAACATTGATCTTTGCAAAATTCTTTTCAAGGTTTATAATGATCTTAACATATTGGAAACTCAAATAACAACATTGGAAAATAAGGGAATTTGCATAGAACGAGAAAAATACTTTGGAATTTTAAAGGGTGTAGCATGTCAATCTGATTTGATAATGAAAGAGAGCTTTGTTGAAACACTGTTAACAATTTTAATTATCAAACTCTATCTTCAAAGATAAAGTTGTGTCTTTTTTTCCAATAACTTGTGCATGGTATATTGTTAAATTGATTTTTTTTACAAATAAAAATATCGTACCCAAACAAAAATATGTTTAAATTTTTAAAGAAAAACCCCAAGCAATTGTTTACTGACTCTTCATCTTTTGAAGGCAAGGTTAATGACACTCCGATTCAAAAAGTAGGCCCCAGTGAAGGAGTGGAAATTGGTTTGCATTATATGTCTTTCAATTGCTATACTGGAAGTATGTTCACATTGATCAAAAATTGCAAGTCTTGTATGATGGAGCACTCGGATAATGAACTTTGTAATCTTTTTAAGAAGACAGCGAAAAATGTAAAGATCACCAGAAGCAATTTTACGATTATATCGTTGTAGGGGCAGGCTCTACCGGAACACTCACTGCAGTAAAACTAGCAATGAAGGGTTTTACAACTCTACTCATCGATGCTGGATCTGCACAAATCAATGCAAATGTTACTACTCCAGGAGATTGGCGCGGGTTGGCAAGGTTTCCTTGCTTTTAAAGAGATAGCTCATTGGAAAGAGCGGTAGCGACCTCTACTTGAGTAATAATGACAACAACAGTCCCAAGGAAAGGGTCGTTGCACTCCCACCATAGTACTCAGGGAATCCAAAGGTGACATAGCAAGCTTCCCTTGCTGGTAATCCTTGGGGGAATTGTGCTGGGACTGTTTGAGGCATCTTTTATGACGAGGATTTATCCGATAATGACAGCCACCGCATGCTCCTCCCATTAACCAAACGATATCTAATAAAGAATAACTTAATAATAAAGATTTAAAATATTTTTCTTTTAAACACCAGCTCTAGGGAGCCGAAGGGTATTAAAGGAGTTATGTTTAAAGATAAAACTTGCGGATTTTTTGTGGGGTTTCAACTCACCTATCTATTCCTAAGAGTAAGGGTACCTCTTAAAAATAAACTGATTTTTTTAATATATTTAAAATGAGAGCCTTAATAGCAGGATCAGGAATAGCTGGACCATGTCTCGGAGCCGCACTTCGAAAACTAGGTTGGGGTGTTACACTATTCGAAGCAAAACCATCATTAAGAGATGAAGGAGCTGGGTTTATGTTATCACCTAATGGGTTAAGAATGTTAGATAAATATTTGGATAAAAATATCTTTAATCAAGCAAACCAAAGTGGAACTGAAGTTAAAATT
Source organism: Conidiobolus coronatus NRRL 28638 (assembly GCA_001566745.1). Taxonomy (NCBI): domain Eukaryota; kingdom Fungi; phylum Entomophthoromycota; class Entomophthoromycetes; order Entomophthorales; family Conidiobolaceae; genus Conidiobolus; species Conidiobolus coronatus. The sequence goes on from KQ964512.1 coordinate 67,386, forward strand.
CTCGAAGCCCACTATTTTAATGGTGAAAAAATATTTGATCTTAGTCCAAACTTTAAACAATCATTTGATTATAGTCCAGTTGGAATTAAAAGATATAATTTTCATAAAATTTGTTCAAGTAACGCAAAGGAACAAGGAGTTAATATTGTTTATGGCAAAACTATAAAAGGATTCGATCAGAATGATAATCAAGTAAAAATCCATTTAAGTGATGGATCAACTCAAGTCGGAGATCTCTTAATAGGCTGTGATGGAATTCATTCTCAAGTTCGTAAACAATTGTTTGGGGACGTTAATCCTAGTCCTACTGGAAAAATATCAGTTCTAGGTCTTTCAAAGGACCCTTTTAGTAAAGATCCTAAGTACGAATCTCGATTTTTTAATGTATTCGGAAATGATATGACATTTGGTAGTTATCCAGTAGGAGATGATACTCGCATTTGGTTCACTGAATCAGATAGTAAAATGGCTGATGAAAGTTGGGTATCAGGAGTCTTAAACGAAAAAGAATTTAACTATTTTAAATCTAGAATATCAGATTGGAATTCTCCAGTAATTGATGTGGTGAATAATAGTTACCGAGTTCTCAAATGGGGATTATTTGATAGACCGGCATTAAAAACTTGGCATCAAGGAAATGTAGGATTAGTTGGAGATGCTGCTCATCCTATGGCCCCTCACTTAGGACAAGGAGCCAATACATCTCTCGAAGATAGCGCGGTATTAGCTTACTATCTTAGTAAAGTAAAAAATTATCAGGACATTAGTAAAGCTTTATATAATTATGAAAAGAAAAGAATCTCAAGAACAAGTACTATAGTTAAAAATTCTAGAAATATGGGAACGTTAGGCTATACTAAAAACGCAATATTTAGAAAGGTTCGAGATAACACAATGAGATTAATTTTTTCAACTTTTTACAAACCAGTGCTTAATCCTTTATATGGATATGACTTTAAAAAGGATTAATGAAGTTATTTCGTTATTTCACTACTTATACGATAAGAATCATTGTTTTTTACTTCTTTGAAGGCTACGCAGAGTAAGGGATTGAGCTACGATGCCGTCGTTGGGGTAATTCCCTTGCAATACCAAGGGAAGATTGCTGAATGTTATCATTTTACTAATTGTTAAGATTGCCAAGACTAAATTTTACTAAAAGATTCCGACTTTAAACAAGTGGGCAGCCTTACCGTTAGCTCTGCGGTACTTGTTGGTTAAGCAGAGAGACTTTCTAGCTTCTTCAGAAACACCAGACTTGGGGGGTTGAGGAGCTTTAGGAGGTTGAGTTTCAACAGGCTTAGTGGGGTAACCCTTTGGTTCTTCAACCTTAGTGGGTTTAGTTTCGGGTTCCTTGACGGGATACTCGGGTTGTTTAACAGGGTATTCAGGTTGTTGAACGGGGTATTCGACAGGGTATTCAGGTTGAGAAGGAGATGAGATCATATTCGTTCTTGAAAAGGAAACCATCTTGGTTACCGCATAAAGAATCGGAAACGGCATCTAAGTTAGCAAAACCGGAGAAGTATTGCTCGACGTATTGGCTCACAGAGCATTGAGCGTCATTGAATTTACCGAAGAGATCATTTTGTTGGTGACCAATGGTAGCATATTGGTTGACAAGGTTATCAGTGATAGACTTAGAGTTGCTAACGTAAGAAAGGGCCTTAAGACCACGAGCTTTACGAGCTTCGTTAAGTTTACAGACAAAGTATAAGTCGTTGTTGTTGCCAGCGGTAGGGGGCTTAACAGGGTAGCTGGGAACTTGAGTAGGAACTTGAGTGGGGTAAGAGGGGACAATGGTAGTGGGTTGGGGTTGCTTAACCTGATAGTTAGCATCACAGATGCTAATATAGGAAACAATAGCAGAGATGAATAAGTTGGATAACTGCATAATGACTAGGGGACGATGTATACTATACTTGACTTTTATTGAAGCTATAACTCAGTCGCGTGGCACCCTGCTCCTTCGTATTAAAGGGCAAAAAACATTGGTAAACTCACTCCAACCTAAAGGTTTGCGTTCAAACAAGCAAGGGAGAATCCCTTGCGAACCCTTTTAAAACTTTAATCTAGCTATAACTCCCTCGCCTGGCACCGTGCTCGGTCGATTAATTAGCAAAATTTTTATTTCTTGAAGGAAAGGCAAACGCTCACGGAGCACCCTGTTCGCTATCCTCCTGCAACTTTACCTATAACTCGGTCACGCTGAGGCTGTTCCCTCGTGGAAACTTTAACAATTTCTTGGGGGGATAGCAAACGCTCACGGTGTAGCCTGTTCGCTCATTTCTTAATATCGCTCTCTCCAGTAAAAAATACGTAATTTGCTTCGAATTTTAAACCATTGTCCAAAACAGGAGAAGTATCTTTAATTTTTTTAATATCCAATTCTTTGTCTTCCTTATATTTTTCAACTTTATTAACTTTCAACCACTTCAAAGGAATGGCATAGACCCCGAATCCCCTACAACAATGACTACCACATAGGAATTTAATTCTTTAAACTGAGTCGAAGGCAATTTTTGTAACCGTACTTTATCGCTATTGTAACGGATTTCTGGGAGACGTTGGAGGAGCGTTGCCATCCGGCTTTTGTAGTTCTTAGATAATCAGGCAAAAAAAAGCATATGGTGCTTATGTCAGTATATAGTTACTTGAATAAGATCCACGAATTGGTAGGCAATACTTCATAGTACGTAATTCATAAAGAATGGAGTCGTTGCGGGTAAATTATTTGCCATCTTCTTTAAGATATCTTAAAGCTACACTCGTTTCAAAAGCAAAGTAGCTTTTCGAAGTTTGAGCGCTAGTTATATAGAAAAGAATATTCGGAAGAATACACATTACTAAAGTTTTTCTAGAGTACTTCCATTGCTAGTCTACAGTGTGATTTTTCCAAAGAATATCCTTTGGCTCAGGTGCTAAACTTACTCTACACTATTTTTATGAAACAACTTACCCAAGAGTATATTTAATGAAAACTTCAAAGCATAAGGGACAACCCGAAGATAATTATAAAGCACCTAAATCATAGGCTATGGATTTGTCAAAGATTGAATTAACTAAGAAATACTTAAGTTGGAAAGAAAGAAGTATTTGAGAGAAAATAAAGGATGCTATCACTGTAGGAAGACAAATGTAGACCAACATCGTAAAGACTACCCATCCAAGGCAATAGCCAAGGCCATAGCCAAGGCCAAAGAAGGAACTAGTGACAGCAATACTATTAAAAATGAGAATATTAGGGTTACACAAGGTGCTGGTAGTGATATCCAAAGTGTATACAACTATAGGATTGATCAGTATGTAAAATTACCTTCCTAAAATCATGCCTTTTATAATTGCTATGTTAATCAATCACAAGGGCCACACAATGAAACTAAGAATCATACTGAAGCTTTTTATAAAGATGTTTACGCTAATTTTGGTATTCAATCTGGGGGATTGAGCCTGTAGACTACCAAACCCAAAAAGAATTACCAAATTATGCCGTTGAAGGAATAGTTGAAGTAATCAAGTCCAATTCCAAAGTTCAGAATCAACCAAATGCTACTTTGTCATAAGAAAGACCGAATCTTGCCTGTAGGCACGAAAGAGGAAAAGCACAAGCAACTATTAATGCACACTGACCTGAAAATAGTTTGGTAGTTTAAGCATTGTTTGTGTTGCCATTGGCTTGTTTATTTTTAGGTAGTGATCTACGCCTGAATCTGACCTACAAAGTATTTTGGATAAGGTTCAAAACTACGATCGTTGAGCAAATAAATTTGTTATACCTAACAACACCAGCTTATCTGTAATACAACCGCTTGAAAAGAGTTGCACCAAATTCAGTAATATTTGCAAAAGATGGCCCCTCTGACTTAATTATTACTATTTATCTATTTATTTAACCTTTAAATAGTTGTAGACAATACTCATTCTAATTCCCACATCATTTGCAGTTGGTCAAAATACCTAAACTTTTTACTTGGGTTGCCTGGTTGTTATTCGACTAGATTACTGCGACCGCTGTTACCCGTTACGGTGGAACTCAAGTATTCAACGCAGGTTGCATTCTAGGTATAACAATTTACGACAATTCTAAGAAATGGGGATCAAAGGTCTGATCAGCCAAGAAGAGATGAACGACAACATCAAGGAAGCCACGCCACTACTAGCCGAAATGCTAGAGAAGAGAAATCGGACATTAAGAGCGTCAACGACCATATAACATGGAACGAGTTCGAAAGCAAATTTGAACAAGGTTATCACGCGTGGCCGGTATAATATTAGACTAGAAGTCGAAAGTAATTACAACGAACTATGACCACAACAAACAAGATTAACTTTATTGGTAGCGAGGATTACTATTAGCGATATCTATAAAAATCCTCCTAGCAACATCCAAGCATCTCAAGCTAATAAGACTTCAAGGACGTTAAAGCTAAGAATAAGTAAGTCTAACCTTTTAGGGTATCCAAAAGTAAATATTTATATTTATAGAAATGACGTTAAGTAGGCGTTGGAGATAACGACATTCAGTATTTCAGGCGCTCATCACCTTTGGGTAGTATCGGTCAAATGCTTCAACCACATCTTTACGCTTCCACACGATACTAACATTGTAGCGAATCACGGTGAATTGGTTGCAGGCTACACGGCTGTTTGGGTCTACAACGAGTTTAATTTTTAACCTTCACTCTCTCCACAGGTATTAATAATAAAATTAGATATAGATTTTGGTTATATACTAGGTAGATATCCTAAAGCTTTTCCTTTAACTAGAGTGCTCAAGTATTATTAACGGGCTAAACAGGAACTTGGAGGGAATTAAGGTTTGACATTACTTCACGAAATGTTCAAGCCAGATTATATTGCTCCTCTTATTGGTCTTCTTGCTTCTGAAGAGTATCCAGCTAATGGTAGTTTAGGGTGTACTATAACAGGGTTTACATCAACATATCTTCCAAAATCAATAGAAGATGAGGACATAGCTCCAATTTGATGGGTATTGAAAAAGCAATGCGTGGATTGTAGCTCTCTTGATAGCGAGTAAAATGTCTTCGCGCTCTATGAACCCTTTGATGCGGTTGTTATCCACCCCTTTAATGCCTGGGATTCTACGACAATCAGTTGCTGAAGAAGGTCTAATAATAGCAGCTAATTTCAAACTAGCGATAGTTGATGATTGCAGCATAGCTGCTTAAATGATTTGCAGCTGCATATCTACTTTTAAAAAATCTATTGATTCAATATAAATATCGCCAAGCATGTCAGTTCAAGAAGCAACTGGTCAAGTTAACTCCCCTAAAGAGGAAGAAAACATTAAAATACTGGAAGGAAATTGATGCCTTCAAGACCTGTTTAAACGGTTTCTATGTAGAACGTAGTCAAATTAAAGTGCTTGCACTTTCTCAAGAGTCCTAATTAGCTAGTATTAATACACTTCTCTCTAAAATGCGAAGTAAACACGGCAAGTTGATCAAACTAAAAAGGATGAAGATTTGGATTTAATAGCAATATTAATGAATTAAATATCGGCCACATTGCCAGATGTATTGCAATGGTTCTGGTATGGAACCGTCTCGCTGGGGGAGATGAGGAGTTTTGTGCTATAGTTGTAGCAATGAACTCTATTCTTCAAGTTGCGCTATATGGCCGGCTTTCTTATGTATATGTGGCCTGTAGTACAACCATTTACATAGATTTTGTTAAAAAAAAATGTTAACTTAATTTATAATATTAGCAAATATGGTTTAAAGGTGGAAGAAATTGTAAAGTTATCGGAAACACAATTTCAAAATTTAGGCACAGCTTTGTACTTACCCCTTATGAAGTGGTTAAATGAGTATACCTTCCCAGCAGAGCAAAGTTTCTCAAATAGTTAACCAAGGAACTACTTCTGCCTGTTACTTTGGAATTACCCACGTTGAAGGTAGCGTTGAATTAGCTAGAGCTGTTTAAAATAAAGGTCAAAGAGGTTTTATTGGCAAGCTTTGTATGGATATCAGCTCACCTGATAACTATGTTGAAAACAATGAAGAAACTTTAAAAGGTTTAGCCAAGTTAGCTAACGAGTACCATTTGCCTATTCAATCACATTTTGCTGAAAGTCGCGATGAAGAAGAATTTACCACCTCTCTCTACCCCTCTTCGCACTATAGAAACGTATTCGAACAAGTCGGTCTCCTTGGAAATAAATCGGGTATGGCTCACTGTTGCTACTCAGGCTCCGTTGAATTTGAAGCTTTAAAGGGTACAGAAGCTGGTGTTGCTCATTGTCCAACTTCTAATTTCTTCGTTGGCGGTTTATTAAACATTAGAAAATGGTAGATAATGGAGTTAAAATCGGGCTTGGTACTGATGTTAGTGGAAGATTTTCATCATCAATAATTCAAAATATCCACGCTGTAAAATCTGCTGCAAATAGTCGTAGTGTTCCTGTTGGATTCTCTGTACCTAGTTTTAACAAGTGGTGGACACTTTCTTCTTTATTTGGATCTCGTACCGTAGCATGAACCGTATGTCCTGCTTCTAGTAAATATTTAATTAACCAACTGGCAATATAGCTAGAGGCGCCTGTCACTAAAATTGCCATGCTGTTAATGTTTTGTGAGGTCATGACATATCTCACTATCAAAATGGGATGTTATTGTTTTGGATTATGAAATCTGTATCGCTGTTGATTCAGGCAACTGTGACACCAACTCTGCACTGATTAAATTTGCTGGTGTATATGCGCCACCCTCAGGCTGATGATTCATTAAATAATCAATCACCGCCAATGAACCTGTAATAGTTAAACTGTAGGTGTTTGCTGTACGAACACGGGCAGTTTTCATTTCACCTTTAGCATTTCTTGCTTCTCCCCAAACAAAAGTAGGTAGCTGATCACGAACATCTTCTTCTGGCCCTTGTACGGTTTTTCCTAAATAGTTTTTTATCAAATTTTGAACCGAAGTTAATTTCATTAATGGGCGTAAACAGTTCATGAATTTAGCACCAACTACTATTGCTGAAGAGGCTGGAATAAATACTTCAATATTAGGAATACCTGTTGTATAGAATGCAGTTGATACATCCCCCCATGGAATAGTCATTGCTGATTTTTCACCATTACCGAAATCTATTTGCCTTACCTGATGAGCTAACGGCACTGTAATAATTTTTCCATCCTGACGAACTTTACCTCCATTTGCCATTCCCTCAATATTGGTTTTTGCTGTACCGGGGGAAAGGTTGGTTTCAGAGTCAAAGCCTAAGGCAAGATGAGTCGCATCAGGTAATGCAGCTTTAAGTGCAGCCGCAACACAGTCGGTTGGTATCACATCAAATCCAACGCCTGAGCACAACACAACTCCAGCATTGATCGCTTGTTGATGAAATGAATGCGTTTGTTCAAATACCGTAATTTCGCCAGTAATATCCAAATAATGTGCTTGAGCTTTTAAACAAGCTTCAATCATTGGCTTTGATGTTGCAGAGAATGGACCTGCGCAGTGCATAACCAATGAATTACCTTTAATTTGTTGAGCTGCAAAATCGGTATCTGCAAGATCAAATACTTTAGCTTCAAGTTTTAGCTCAAGAGCTAATTCTAGATTTTTTTGTTTATTACGACCAGCTAATACTGGTTTTAAGCCACGTTTTACTGCTTCACGAGCAATCAGTTCACCTGTGTATCCATTTGCCCCATATATCATCCAAGCTTTATCATTTAACTTCTGATTAAAATTACTCATTTTCAACTCAGCCAGAATTATTAATATTATTTATCATCTTCTTTAATTTATTTTATTCTTGACAATCTACTTTTTATTTCAAAACGGCTGGCTGTTGTGATGAAGTAGCCTTTTCAGGAAGCTTTAGATAATTACTTTTCATTACTTTGAGTAGCATTTTTGAAATAAAAAAAATTAGTAATAAAACGATATCTATTACACTAGCTATCTCTCTAAAATTAATTATTATCCTTCAATTATTCCAACAAAACGCAAACATATATTAGCATGCCTTATTTTAAGAAATAATAGAAAAAAAAACAACGCATTAACTACAGAGAACCATCTCCAGAGCTGGAGTCAGACGAAGGCATTGTTACCCAATCAACTAGTAAGTTTGGGTACAAAGAAAAACGTTTTCTGCGGATAAAAATAAAGACTCTTCCTGAATTTTGGTTTAATGGTGATACAAACACTGTAAGCAGTCTTATGCTTGAATAATACAACCGTGAAAGAATACTGACACTTCAGCCGAACGATGCATTGGACCAAGACCAATTAAGATTCTTGATAAAACTGAAGCGCGTTCTTATTAACAATGCTGCGGGAGGAGGTTCGCCCAAAGAGAGATTGATTGATGATTTGTGCATCGAATTGTTTCGTTGTGCAGAATTCGAAGATGGAAAAGTACTGACCATGACTCCCTCATATCTTGAATTATCAGTAGATAATGAGTCATATGCAGCTGAAATTGATCGAGAGGGACGTAAGGGGAGCATATAACATGGCTACTTCAGGAAAACAAACATTGATATGACACACGATATGAACAGGGTGATATACAAATTGTTGCATGCATGATTGCTGCGTGTCAAACAAATCTTCTGGACCATCAACGGCGGACTCCCATGATTCAAGCGATAAAAGTATCTGGAGATAAGTTCTACTTTTATAAGGCCGAGTTTTCACGACAGTACATTGACGGTGTGTGGGAAGGAATTGTTCCATTTCCTTGTTGTATTCCCGGAAATTAAATGATATCGTGAAGATCCTTTAGGAATCAGCTCTTTGCACTTTAATACCAATTTCCATCTTTATCCTCAATAAACTCATAATCACACTCATAGTTCAAAATCTTTAGAGTCCTGAGGCTTATCCTTGTTTATTTCACATTTACGATCAAATAATTTTGAAAAGTCGAGTTGTATTAAAACATGCTTTTTATCAAAAAAAATTAATCAGAGTTGATCATCACCTCGGTATTGCTATTGCTGGTTCACGTCCTGTCCCAGTATTACACTCTCCTCCTCGAAAAGTCACTGCACAAGAACAAAAAGACTGGATTATTCCTCCTTGTATAAGTTCGCTCTATTCTCAGAAACATTGTATACTGCTGCACGAATTTTCCGTGGAGAAGAACAAATTGCTGGTGGTGGTTCACAACCGTGGCAAGCAGCAGGAGCGGTAGAAAAAGATGCTAATGGCAATATTGTCTATAAAATTCACAACCATGATGATTACGATTACGGGTCTTGTTATCATTTTTGCTCCCAAAATACGAGCAATGTTAGTCACATGGGGTCAAGTTTTCCTTTGAATTTTAAGTTTGTCATCTTGGCAATAGCATGACTAATACCTCTGATAAAACTTGCTGTATTTCTCTAGGTTTTGCCGGTTTTCTTCAAAGTTTTCAGACATAATGAAGAATTGAAAAATTATCTGCAATCTTACTTTGAGATTTATACCCTATTTTAATCTATAGAGTTAAGAAGAGATCTGGGGCTCAAAGTATCGTGCTATTTCGAAAAGAAAGTACAAACTTAAGATATCGTATTCAAGACCTAGACTCCCAAATTCCCATAAACCAAGAATATTCCAATAACCATCACTATAATAAAATTGAATAATGTATGTTATCTTGAATTAAACATGTTGACTGAAAAAGAAAACAATTTAGTGCAAATAGCTAACTATGCTAATGCTCAAGTAATTCCCTATGAAAAAATTAGCAATGGGAGAGGAAGAAATCCGTAATCAACTAAGCTTATACCTTACTATTTCGAATGTAATTATGACTTTAGGAAGCTATTTATCATTCGGTAAAAGAAGATATAGTATAGTAGAAATAGCCATCACGGATACGGAAATGCCACTCCAAGACTTCATGGAGAAGTTAAACGATATAATGTTAAGCAATGAAGTTAACTACCAGAAGATGAGACTTATGGCATGCCCTGATCATTACTTAATTCTAACTACGGGTTATAAAACACAAGAAGTCATAGAAACTACCGGAGGATCGCCATTTCCAACTCAGTTTTTTATTACTTACGATGATGAGGAAGGCCTATGTTCAAAGCAAGACCCTTCTTACGATATGCAACTAGTTGGAGTAGCTCGTACCAAAAGTGGAACTGTCATTGAAGGAGTAAGATATCAAGTTAGAAAAGAATCTAATGGATTAAGAGTTAAACTTTTAGTTGAATTCCCCTTTTTAGTCCCTAATTGGATGATTAAAGAACATCAATTCCATCTAATGTGCGAATTTAACAATTGGATTCAAGATATATTAGACACTTAATTGTGCTCTTGACCATTCGCTTCCTGAACCACTGATTCGTAGTGGGGATGATACCCGTGAACGTGCTGTACGATACACTTTATGGTTCATGATTTGTCCCAAACTCGTATAAAAGCTTGATTTTATTTTAGAATTCTTCAAATAACAAAAACTATGAACTGCTTTACAATCTCCGATTGGTTATCAAGTCTTAAATAATATTCCTTCTATCGTTGAAATGTTACTATTGCGCAGTCCCACTCTAACTAGTAAATAATTACGATATTTCCTTTAATGCTGTTACCTTTCTATTTCAAAATCTCTATCATAACTTTTGATCATAATTGCAGGGAGTCTTATTGCTGTAAATGTGGCTTGTATCACGTTCGCAATATTCGAGAATCTGTTCCATTTTATCTATAATTTTAAAAAAATATACGGTTTCAGGTGAATCCTTCGCACCACCCTACTACTTGGGATAGATTTTTACCACAAGTTTTTATAGTAATATGAGCCTTGTAGCTTAGGTCAAAGAGTGCTGTGGAAACTACCAGCTTACTTGCGCGTGGGGAAGTAGACTCCACTATTTCCATGATTTAAAAAAAATGTCCCAGTCAAAAAGCCGTTAAAAGGACAAAGCTGAAAACGTAGTTGGACACTTAATGTAAGATAAGTAGTACATCTATCTGGTATAAATTAAACGAAAAATAATAAAAATGAAATTATCTAAAATTTATTTGGATTAAATTAAGAGTTATGGACTTTGACAATAAGGTTAACGATTTACGAATTAGCATCGATAGGGGCGGCACTTTTACCGATTGTTATGCATCTTGGGTCTTTAGGGATCCGACACTACAACAAGATCAGGCCCGGAATTTAGTAATTAAACTACTAAGCGAGGACCCTCAGCACTATAAAGATGCACCAACGGAGGGTATTCGAAGAATTTTATCTAAGGTGTTTGGAAAAGAAATTGGTAAGAATGAAAAAATCAAAACTGATAAAATAGAGTCAATCCGCATGGGGACGACTGTCGCTACAAATGCGCTGCTAGAAAGAAAAGGAGAGGCAGTATGCTGGGTCACCACTAAAGGGTTTAAGGACCTTTTAAAAATCGGTAATCAGTCAAGACCCAAGATTTTTGATTTAACTGCTACAAAACCTGATACACTATACTCTCAAGTAGTGGAGGTTGAAGAGAGAGTTGCAATAATTAACACCTATCAAGAAGACCTAAGCCAGTACAGCGATAAAGACACTGTCACAGCCATATCAGGAGAATTCGTCCACATTATAAAACCAATAGATGAGGCCCAAGTCTATAACCAATTGAAACAAGTTTACGACTCAGGTATCAGATCACTCGCGATTTCTTTACTCCACAGTTTCATTTACCCAAATCACGAAAAAATAGTCTTAAAAATAGCCCAGAAAGTTGGCTTTGTCCACATTACAGTTTCAAGTGAGCATATACCAATGGCTAAACTCGTTCCAAGAGGAAACTCATCTTGTGCAGATGCTTACTTAACCCCTCATTTACAGAGATATATTAAAGGATTTAGTGACTCTTTTGACAAAGGGGTTGATAAAAAATTGTTGTTTATGCAGTCTGATGGAGGTTTGACATCAGTGACACACTTCAACGGATTTAGGGCCATTCTTTCTGGACCCGCTGCAGGAGTAGTTGGCTTCGCTAAGACTTCATGGGATGATAGCGAAAAATTACCCCTTATCGGGTTTGATATGGGAGGGACAAGTACTGATATATCTAGATACGATGGTAGGTGGTCCCATATATTCGAAAGTGTAACAGCAGGTATTCCTATTCAAGCACCCCAGCTAGATATCGTTACCGTTGCAGCCGGGGGCGGATCTCGGCTATTTTTTAAAAACGGGTTATTTGTAGTAGGACCAGAAAGCGCTGGTGCTCACCCAGGTCCCATATGTTATCGCAAAGGTGGCTATTTAGCTGTGACAGATGCAAATTTGTGTTTAGGCCGTGTTGTTCCAAAATACTTTCCTAGTATTTTTGGCCCGGACGAAAATCAGCCCTTGGACGAAGTGGGGGCTAAACAAGAATTCTTAAAAGTGGCACAAACTATTAAAGAGATTAATGGGAAAGATCTTAGCGTAGACGAAGTAGCTTTCGGGTTTATAAAAGTTGCAAACGAAGCCATGTGCCGGCCTATTCGCATGCTTACAGAATCCAAAGGTTGGGATACCTCGAAGCACGCCTTATGCTGTTTTGGGGGTGCTGGTGGTCAGCATGCGTGTGCTATTGCTACAACTTTGGGTATTAAAAAGATTATTTTACACAAGCATGCCAGTATTTTATCAGCCTATGGTCTAAGTTTATCGGATGTTGTTCGCGAAATACAAGAGCCTTGCTCATTGACATTATCAACATCGACAGGTTGTCAAGATCAGCAGCAGAATGCAGCATTTGGATTTGCTGACGCAAATCATTTTACTGAAATATTGTTTCGTATTAATCAGCTTGTGCAAAAATGTACGGCGCTATTAACCGAAGAAGGCTTTCAAGGAAATCAAATTGCTACTCAAGCATACTTGAATTTACGCTACGAAGGTACTGATTGTCCTATTATGATTCCTCAGGGCGAAAGTGAGAGTTTCAATTTTGTGCAAGCTTTTTTGGACGCTCATCAGCAAGAGTTCGGTTTCAAGCTTCCAGACCGCAATTTAGTTATAGATGGTATACGTGTCCGTGGGGTTGGTAGCACCCCAAATTTGTCAATTACACAAGATCGAACTCCTTACGAAGAAATAAACAACTTGCTTATTTTCCAAATTGATGCCACGTCTAGAAAGCCCGATTGCTATCACCCAATTTACTTTGAAATCGGAGGACGCCAGTCTGCCCCTGTTTACAGGTTGGAGAACTTGAAGATAGGGGATCGTGGGAGGGGACCTCTTCTAATTGTTGAAGCCAATAGTACTATTGTTGTTGAGCCCAATTGGGAATTCACTATTTTGACCAACCATGTTATTCTAAGTCCTACAGAATCCAAACTTACCAACGAAGTTACCCAAAGTGAAGGTGAAATTACCTGTGACCCTGTTAAATTGTCTATTTTCTCCAATCGTTTCATGTCTATTGCTGAACAAATGGGCAAAACCTTAGAAAAGACATCCGTATCGACCAATATTAAAGAACGGTTAGATTTTTCATGTGCATTATTTGGACCAGATGGCAGCTTAGTAGCCAACGCGCCGCATATTCCAGTTCACTTGGGCTCTTTGGGCTATGCTGTTAAGTACCAGTTGGATTATTTTAACAAAGAGAAGGAGAAAGGCGGTGAAGGGTTAAACGAAGGCGATGTAATTTTGACGAACCACCCTTCTGCGGGGGGCTCTCATCTCCCAGACCTTTCAGTAATCACCCCAGTCTTTTACAACCGTGAAATAGTCTTTTTCGTAGCGAGTAGAGGTCACCATGCCGATATTGGAGGGATTTTACCCGGATCAATGCCCCCAACTTCCAAATATTTATACGAGGAAGGGGCTGCTATCAAGTCTTTTAAACTACTCAGAGGTGGAATTTTACAAACTGAAGGCGTCATAAAAATTTTATCTTCAGATCCTGCCAAGTACCCAGGCTGCGTAGGCACTAGGACCCTAAAGGACAACTTATCAGATTTAAAGGCCCAAGTGGCAGCTAACTATAAAGGTATTCAGCTTGTCAACTTATTAATCAAGGAGTCCGGCTTGAAGGTGGTGCAAAGGTATATGGAATACATTCAACACAACGCTGAGTTTGCTGTTAGAAACCTATTGAAAAAAATTAGGCTAGAAAACAAATTGAACGATAACAGTTTACACTCGGTAGACTTCATGGACGATGGCACACCCATTGAGCTGAATGTTAGTATTAATAGTGAGGGTGGGGCTAAGTTCGACTTTACAGGAACAGGACCACAAGTATTTGGAAATATAAATGCTCCAGAGTCTGTAAGTCGAAGCGCTATTCTTTATTGCTTGCGCTGCATGGTGAACGAAGACATTCCACTTAACGAAGGCTGCCTCACCCCCATCGAAGTAAATTTCCCCCCAAACAGCTTACTTTCTCCGTCAGAAGAGTGTGCAGTAGTCGGCGGTAACGTTCTTACAAGCCAAAGAGTGGTCGACGTCGTATTAAAAGCGTTCGAAGTGTGTGCAGCCTCCCAAGGGTGCTGCAATAACTTAACCTTCGGCAAAACTGCTACCAATCCAGACGGCACAGACGGCTTTGGGTATTACGAAACCATTGCTGGAGGGTCTGGTGCTGGTGATCATTGGAGTGGGCAAGATGCGGTACACACACATATGACTAACACTCGTATTACAGACCCGGAAATTTTAGAGAGAAGATACCCAGTCATCCTGAAGGAATTCTCCATTCGAAAAAACTCCGGTGGCAAGGGTAAATTCAGGGGGGGGGACGGTGTGCGTCGCGACATTATTTTCAAGGTGCCTCTCCAGGTAAGTATTCTATCCGAGCGTAGAAGCTTTGCACCCTACGGTCTCAAAGGGGGTGGAGCAGGACAAAGGGGGCTTAATATCTGGATTTCTGAAAAGGGGGTAGTGCGCAGCCTAGGTGGCAAATCCACAGTAAATATGGCTAAGGGGGATCGTATAGTAATTAATACTCCAGGGGGTGGAGCCTATGGCTATAGTAAGCAAGTGATATAATCAGCGATGCGATCCCGGAGTGGCTGTTTAATAAAATTAAAAATTAAAAAATAAAGTTATTTAATACTTTAATATTAAATGGAGGATATTAATACAATTACAACCACTGAAAACTCCTCTAGTTACAAGTATACGTCAGAAATTCAGCAGATGCTATATGTATTCGGAGAAGTACCCGATCCATTATTGGAGACTACTATGCTTATTGAGGATATAGTAAGAAGTCAAGTTATCGAAATTTTAATACTAATAGATAAACAATTGTCAGCTAAAGGCTCTAAGGCTATAGTGCCAGAAGATCTTATATTTTTAATTAGGCATGACAGAGCTAAAGTTAATAGATTGAGAGTTTATTTAAGCTGGAAGGATATTCGAAAAAATGCAAAAGAGGGCACTGATCCTGTAGGGGGCACTGGTGAGGACTTATTAGAAGACAATATAGACAAGCCGCAAAAGGTCAAGAAAATGAGAATCAAACTATCATGGGAACTAGCCAATAGTTTTTTAGATGTTATACCTTCAGATTCCGAAGACGAAGACGAGGATTCAATCGAAGCCTATCGTGATTCGATGCTAAGGCTTCGCCATGCTGACAATGTAACCAGAGTGATGAGCAAAGATGAGTATGTCCACTATTCAGAATGTAGGCAAGCCTCTTTTACATTCAGAAAAGCAAAAAAGTTCAAGGATTGGTGTCATATGTCGACATACACAGATTCAAAGCCAAACGACGATATTATAGATATTTTGGGCTTTTTGACTTTTGAAATGGTTAGCAATTTAACGGAGTGTGCTTTAAGAGTCAAATCCGAAAGAGAGCTACAAATCCCCTCTGAAAGCCCGAACGGTTTAATTATTTCTGATACTAGCGACACTGGCAAAGTTTCTTCGCTCTTTTCAGCGCCCAAAGCAGACCAGACGCCCCTGCAGCCCGTCGATATCCATGAAGCATTTAGACGACTTCAACGAAAGCCTCTGCCTTTAAAGAACTATCTAGGGGGTTTGGTTAGGACGAGAGTTTCCTTAATTTAACTATAATCTCCCAAATGTGAGATAGAAGAGTTATAAACAGTTTTCTACAATCGCTAGCCCGACCATGCTGATTAATATGAATAATAATTTATGGTAGGGTCGATAAGTTGATATTGGGAGCCTGCGTAGGTGGCGTCACCTCAAAATCTGTATCTGGTGCTACAATTGTGCTGAAGAAGCCGCCCATTTGCAGAAAGAAGTAGACTCCCTTCGTGCCGCCTATGGCGTCGATTCTCTGTTGTGCAGTGTAGGTGCCGTCTACTGTAAATTTAGCTGATGAAACAGCCTTCCAGTCGCCTGCGGTTGTTCTGACCCATTGATTTTTAAATTCAGCTTTTCTTCCCATATAGCCATTGTCAGAATTGAAGTTTTCCACAAAACTGTAAAAGTTTTTAAGATAAGTGTTTGTCTTTGGGCGTTTCCAACTGGCAATAAGCTTCCAGGTAGTTTTTTCCGGGAGAAGGAACCACGCTGTATAATCAGTTTTTCCCATGCCGTCTGGTTCTCCTTTTAATAAGAATTTATAGGTTTGACCTGCTTTCCAATTATATTTATAGTAGCTTTGGCCGCCGGAACCCTCGGCTCCAAAGTCATTTGTGATAACCTCGCTGCCAGCTCTGTTAAGTACAACCCTATCCTCAGGAGAGATTTTCCCAGGATCATCTGTTTCGAATGGGCTCCACACCGAGAATAAAACTCTTCTTTCAATAGCAGAGTTTACCTGGATGCCAAAATACCCCTCCTTGAAACCAACAGCCATAAAATAAGAGCCGATTTTGTCTTCCCCAACAGGAACAGTAACCTCATTATAATAATAGATGACATTACTAGTTGTCGGGGTAGTGTAACCTAAATGGCATGAAGGTCCTCGGCGTGCCCAGTAATAATAGGAAGGGTCGTTGCTGAATATAGCTGTGCTTTTTGCAGTAGTGCACTGAAATGTAATATCTGTTACATCCGCGAAATAAGGCCCATCTTTCGATACCCCCTGAAGATCGACTTTTACATAACCGGGTGCAAAGATATCAAAATCTCCAGCAGTGTAGGTGTTATAAGTTGTTCCGGCTAAAGGAACATTTTTTGATACATTGCCGACCGTTACTTTTACCACACTGGTCCCTGAAGGAACTGAAGCTTTTAAGCCAATTCTTAATTTTCCGGATTTGCTTACCCTGAAGTAGGTACTGATGACTGTGTTGGCACTGACCCAGTTGTGTAGTCCAGTATCGGTAATTTTCTCTTTCGCTTCGGGTGTTTTTACAGTTAAGAATGAGTTGCCCGCAACAGGAACACTGTAAAAGTTGCCCGCCAAAGTAGAGTTTGCTCCACTCTGTGGAATAATATTATGCTCTGCTGCGATGTTGATTTCTCTGCATGAATCAAAAGCGACCAGTGCCATACCCAACAGGATACTGGTGAATGATTCTAATTTCATATTATTTTTTTGATTTAGTTTTTTGATTTGCTTTGTAGTTGATGATTTATTTTTTTCGAAAAAAAATGTCTTGTATATTATTTTTTAATCAATTTATCGAATTTCTATTAGGTATTAGTAGCAAATTACCCATAAGGTAGCATATCTGTCCCAGGCACGGTAACTACAGGAATAACCCTAAAAAATACCTAATAATTTGTCCTGTATCAAAATTCAGCTAAGATAGGGGTTATCTACCACAACAGAGTATATTGATGTCATCTATGAGTCTGAAATAACTGATAACATGAATAATTTATTGCCGGTTAACCCTGAATTCGTAACTCTAGACCAAATAGTTTCTAATAGTCAGAGAGGCAGCTTTATATGAAGGGGCTGTTAAAATATTGGTTCCTTTCTATTTCTTTTAAAGTTCGATAGTAAATTCCTGCCGAACATTTTCGCCCTAGTTTAAAAGCTTTTCTTTGATTCACGGGAAACCAAAATTGCTACTTTGATATTCTCCAGCTTTAGCTTTCAATCCCGCAAAATACCAATTTCCTTTATCTCTTCCTCCTCAAACTTTCAAAAGATCTCATTTAATTTTTCTAGCAAGTCTGCTTCCTGTTGTAAACGTGCTTTTCCTTCTTCCTCAAATGTTTCTACGGCAATAATGGCTCCATATTTTTGTTCTCACTCTTTAAAGTTACAAACCTTGATCTCCTGCAAGTAAGGTCTGAGATCTTTGCGGGTATAAGCTCTCTGGGTATTTGAATTTGGATTAAGTAAAAAGTCGTATTCTTCTTGAAACCATTTCTGAATTTTGTTATTCATTTTCTTTAAAGTTTTCTATTTTGACTTTAACTTGGGTCCATACTTCCCGTAGTTTAATACATAAGAAGTATCTATGTTTTGTATCGTATTGTTCACCGCAACCCCTGTTACATAGTCTCTCTGGGCTTTCTTTAGGCCATATTTTGCTGTTTATAGAGGCGTTAGTATGGACTTTCCAGTTACAGGCTAGTATTTTGTTTCTCATCTTAGTTTTATGTAGTTTTGTCCAGAGGTGTTCGGTTTTCACTGTTGGTCTTGGTATCCAAGTTTCGCTATATTCCTTTGGGAGCTTTATCTTGAATTCCAGCCATATAAGGTTATTATACAGGTGTCTCCAAAATATGTGCTCATTTTTTAAATGAGATTTTGGGTGATATTTCATCATCGTCATCAATTGTTTGGTCTCTTTCCCCTTTTGTTGTGGTAGTAGGGGCTGTGTTAATATATTCCATTCTTTCGTTATCCATTGTAGTTCTTGAGGTTTCTTTATCAGTTATAGGTTTGGTACCATTTATATTTTTTCACATCTACCTTTGGATCCGCATTATTGTTGGATACCATTGTTGGGGTTGTGCATTTCTTTCGATTTGTCAAAAGATAGTCTTTCTGAGTTAGGCTGTCACCTGCCTCAATTAGCTGGTTGTGTTTAATTCTTCTCCTTTGCCAAATTCACCATCTACTGGTATAGGTTGTAGGTCAATCTTCATCATATGGCCGTTATTGTTAAATGTTTTTAATGGTTTAAATGTGGTTCCTTCAAAGTTCCATTCGTGTTCAAGCGATTCATGCCTTTGGTCTAAAGTTGCCTCCATTAGCCCCAAAACGTTCGTATTTATTGATTCTGACTTCAGTAAATTGCATTCCTGTCATATTAATTTTGGTGTGGTTGGCTCTTAAAAATTTGCTATCAGCAAAGTATAGATTGGACACGTCGAAAGCTATAGTGTTAGATGCGTGGTTTCTTGCCCCAAAGACTGAGTATACTATTTTCAAGGGACCCTGGAATAAAAGTAGTTCGCTGGCTATTATTTGGATTTATTATTGATTGCTTAGTATGACTGAATTGCACTCTAGAGTGCCTGCCAGCAGATGCTTCACCTATATCTATAATATTAAATAAATTACTGAGAGAAATGACATCTCCTTCGTTGTCGGTTGCAAGAAGCTTGGGGGTGGGCGCATTCCAACTTAAATCGACTAAAGGATGATGTAAGTCTACAACGTTCAGAGTTTCCCTGTTTGATTTGAAATCCATTTCCACCCGCTGCGGGGTTTATAACCAGCTTCAATTACTTGTTCGTAACTATCCATGGAAAGAGGCTAAGTGCTGCAAAGTACAAGTCAGGAATGCGAATGAGGGTGGTAAAATAGATAGTTCTGAAGAGTACCAAACATTTCTATTTAAAGAGTTTTTGCAATTTTTTGATACTTATTATAGTAATTTACGACCCGGAAAAAGACGAGTCCCGAACTATTAGGCGTGCCGCGCTTTGGAATCATTTCGACTCTATAAATTTAGATATATTTAGAGAATACCTTGCTTTCCACGCTAAATACCTTAAACTAAATCTATTTTTGGAGCAATGGCTATATTAATTCTCCAATATATAGCCCTCAGTACCCATTACATGTATTGGTAGATACTTAAAAATTACAAAAAACAGGTTTAATACCTTCAACATAGATGCTATTTTGGCATTCCTTTGCAGTATAACTAATATCTGATTAGTAGTGCATAACAGTGATTCTATAATGTTAAAATTGACTATGCGTTCATATTTAGCGCGGTCAGAGTCAAGAACTTCTTGTTGTAATATTCCACCAAATTTAGATATTAGAAAAATATGCCTTTCTATATATAGATTTTTTATCAATTCTAAAGACTCCTCTTTCATATTTGCACTCTTTTGCAAGCACGTAAACTTTGTTGTAGATAATAATTCTGGGGTGATTCATGAAATTTAATCCAATAGACGCTAATGAACTTTATGTATTTTCAGGTATATAGTGCGTTATGCAATTATAACCATTCTTAAACTAGCTTCCACAACAACTACCCGCAAAATTCTTTTATCGGTGCAATAACTCCATTAGTTGTCCTTCAGACTTGAGTAGAGAAGGTACGAACACCAAGCTTTTCAACACCTTCAGATACGATATTGTTTTGGTTCATTGAGCCAGTACCTCTTGTCCATCCAATAACGGTACCAACAATAGTCAAATAACTTCCCCAGCTTTCGGCATACCAGGGGTTAAGTAAGTTTTCAAGTGAGATCTTAGATTCACTGTATAAACCATCTTTACCAAAGAGACCGTGGTTGGGAGAGAGTGGCAACATTACTTGAGCAGGGCGAGTGTGGTAACCAAGTTGTTCTTTCTTGGTCTTAATAGCACTAATTAAGCTGAGTAAGTTGGTTAACATGACACGATGAGCAAACTCTGAAACTCCATCAATATCAGAGATTTCACGACCGTTTTCAGGGACATTGTTACCAATTTCCTTTTGCAAGTCAACTATGGCTGAAGTAAAGTACCATTTAAGGCTTAAACAAATAGGAGGTCTTCCAACGGTTTTAAAACGCCAACAATTTAATAGCTATTTTATGAACCTATTGCTAATAAGCCACTTTATTGCTAATAAACCCTCTCATCATATCGAAACTATTACCATCAGGCATCAACTCGAGAAGCTCACTTTTACCAACTTGAACTTTACCATTATCATCGGTAGTAAGAACTCTTAATTTACCGAACACCGGTTCCAGGCCCAATATTTTGCCTTTAATATTCTTACGGTCGGTCAGGGTAACAATTTGATTTGTGTGAAGCCACCTGTGGTATAAAAGTGGCTCAAAAGGAACGAGACCATTTTTATGCTTTAAGAATTGATTATAAAGCTGCTGGAATTTCCACAAAATCCTTGCCAAAAAAAACTCTCGTGTTAATTCTTTTAAGTTTGCGTTGTGGCGCGAATTGAATTGGCGAATAATTTCATTTATGGAGAGCGCTGGGGCTGGATTGCAAGTGTTAACCCCGCAGCCTATAACCAAAGCAAATTCGTTCCCACTAATGGAACTTTGAATTAAAATACCACCTACTTTGGTTAGTTTGCCGTCAGGATCGTTTCTATAGTCTCTCCCATAAATATCATTGGGCCACTTAAGATAAAGTGGTAATTGCTCGTATCCGGGGATGTTTAGCAAGCTCTCTGTGACAGCCAAGGCAACCAAGTATTGAATCAAGATGACTGACAGGTTGGGTTGGTTAGGATGTCTTATTAGTAAGGAAAATTGTAAACACCCCTTTGGTGACACCCATACGTTATTACCTCTTCCTTTTCCAGAAGTTTGCTGAGAAGCTACGCATAGAGCTCCACTAGGGAGAAGTTGTTGAAAAGAATAGTTTTTTTCAAATAATGATTGTGTTGACGTTAATGTATCACCATAGATTAGAGGACTACCAAGGGTGGGTTGCGTATTGGTAGAAAAGTTGACTTCCATCAGATGTTCGAAAAAGAGTCTAATGTTGAATAAAAGCCCCTTTGGAATTTCTTCTATAGAGTTAGCTGCTAAAATAGAAGGGTAGTGATCAATAGATATATCGTAATAGTCAATCAATTTGAACTGCAGATCGGTTGAAATCAGCTGGGACTGACTGTGTAAATATTTTAAGATGTCGTGGTGTGATAAACTAGGGATACTTGTCAAAATCAAGGGAGTGACCTTGGGGATGGCGTTAGTATTATTCACTTTTAACGAAAGTAATTGCAACATTTCTATTCCGACTTGTTGGTGAATTTTTTCATACTCCTTCAATGTAGCTCCTATTTTATTCGATTTAGAGACGTCTGTGTCAAATTCAAGGTGAAAGCCACTTAAAATAGCATGCCCGCCTTTGTCCCCAATTTTACACAACACCATACCAACCTCCATGCTTTTTTCTTCAATTTCTTCGTATGTTGCTAATACTCTTACTTGATCTGGATAAGAGTAAGCGTTTAAAAAGCTACCACCACCATCGTAGTAAAAAGGCACTTTAACCGCTTGATTGTTTGAGGATGATTGAAAGTTGACCCAAGCAACTCTAGAACCAACCTCAGAGTCATACTGGAACCCCTCAAAAGTAGGACCACGGCAAACACCCGGATAAAACTTCAAAGACCTATCCCCCACGACTTCCATTTTAGGGTCGCCAACCATAAATTCACACCTCGAGCTCATATAATAGGCTCCGGCGCAGATACCTAATATTTGACCTCCATTCTTTGCAAATTTAATGATTTTTTCATTCCCTGCACCGTTTAGCTGCTCACAATATGGTAAGTCTTTCCCACCGGGTATTACAAAAAGACTGGTAAAATCTTCCCAAGGCTCTTCTCTGATAGATTTAGGATCAATAGTTCTGATAGAGTAGCTTTGATTCAAATGTTTATTCAAAAATGTTGAAGTAGCCCTTACAAAAGCTGGGGAAGCTCCAGGTCCGTCATAAATCAAAATATTCATCGGTATTATAGTTATTTGTCACAATTAATCAATTAAACCATATCAATTCAATGTTTCCCTTAGAGAGTTTCTTGTATAATCTTTTTTTCTAAGAAGCTAGTGCATAACTCCAGAATTTCCAACGAAATTTACGAGCTGGCTTTCAATCAGATAGCCAACAAATAAATTAACGTCTAATATCTTAAAATCTCCTGTAGCATAAGAGGGGACAGAGTGGATTGGATAATAGCACAAACATGGGTAATTTCTGAATATTAGTTGTGAAATGTTGCGTGGTTATATATTTGTTTGACCCCGCAATACTTCTTGGAAAATTTTATTGAACGATTTGGGGTTTTCTAAGAAGAGTTGGTGACCTGAGTTGGGGACTACGTGCACTTCAGACCCGGCCTGAATTAGAGACTGGGCCTTAAGGGCATGTCTATGATCCATCCAGTCATTGTCTCCATAGATAAACGAAGTAGGGACTTTAAGTTCATGGATTCTATTAATTAGTGGTTTACATGCAAAAGAACCGAGTGATAAAATTGTCCCGAATGCATATTCACCGGATCCAGATAAGCATGCTACATGGTAAATGTAATTTCTGATATCACGCTGTTCCTTAAGTTCAAGGTGAGTAAATCGCTTATTTACATAGTAGCCAACAAGATCGGGGCCTGCTGGGCCTGCTGTGCGTACTAACCATTGCGGTGTGTAGTTATTCTCCCAAAAATACTTAAGCCACTTTGGGATTTGATGGGGACGGCCATAGCCATGAGATTTGGTTTCGAGAGGTAGGTCCATGATTCCTTCGTTGTCGATTACTTGAAGCTTTTCTTCTTCTGTTCTGTCGATATTATTTTTATAAAATGGGCTTATCGGTATTCCAACCGGCGACGCCAATATGAGTTTATCTACCCTATGTGGATATTTCATGGAATAGATTATTGAGAGATACCCCCCTAAACTATGCCCAAATAGTGTCATTTTTTCTATATTTTGCCGTTCACGCCATTTCTCCAGGCTTTCTACGAAAAAGTCTTCTGCCTCTGCGATGTGCTCATCTTGGCTTTGCCCACATTTTGGTCTAAGAGCAAAAGGGGGTCTGGAGCTTCTACCCATGCCAAGCCAATCTATTGAGTATGTTTTATAGCCTTCGACCTCGCTAATGGCGTCGTAATTCTTATAGAAAATCCCCAAGCCAACACCAAAGCCGTGCGTCATTACTAAAGTTTTTGCGCCCTCTTGTCTACCCTTAATACTATTAAATGATAATGTATTGATAAACATATCTTTTTCAATTTTTACTTTTTCTAGCTTGGGGGACGCTGCGCTGGTTCCTATAAGCTTTGCATTATTTAAAAGAGAATTTTCGACAGCTTTAGCTTTTTCATAAGAAGAAGGCCAAGTCCACTCTGAAATACCCAGAATCTCAGAGGCTATTTTACTCGATTGGCTAATAAATGGAGGTAATCTAATTATTCGATTCACTTTGAGAATAATTTGTTTGGGTAAATTGATTTAAAGTAATTAGCAAGCTTTTAGAGCCAGTATTTAATCTCAAAAATATATTTCAATTAATAAAATTAAACCTTGACTAATAAAATTAAAAAAATCTTTTATTAAAAAAAATGAGCTTTAACGATTTAGAGCAAGGGTTTGGTACTAATAATAATTTTGGGTCAGACATGGCTGCATTGGATGAAAGTCAAATATTACCTAAAGAAATCACCAAATTAATTTATCGCATAACTACAAATGTTAATACTATGCAGAGATTGGTTACCCATTTCGGGACACTAAAGGATAATCAAAATGTTAGAAAGCAACTTCATGATTTAACAGAGAGAACGCGATTAGTAGTAAAAGAAACTACTCATCAAATAAAAATGCTAACTATTGAAACAGATAACTTATCACCTAATCAACTGAGACAGCGCAAGTTAGATCAACAAAAATTGAGTAAAGATTTCAGTAAAGCTTTGGAACAATTCCAACACGTCCAGAGGGTATCGGCTGAAAAATCTAGAGAAGTAGTAGATATTCTTCATAGGCACCAAACCCAAGATTTAGAAAATTCTGAAATTCAAGAAGATTGGGATACTTCCACAGTTTGGGTTGAAGGCGATAAAAGAGGTCAACTAGAGCGGCTTGATGATGATATACAGTTTAATGAGTCTATGATACACGAGCGTGAAAGAGAAATACGTGAAATTGAAAGTGGTATTACTGAACTTAACGAGATATTCCGTGATTTGGGTACTTTTGTTAATGAGCAACAACACTTATTAGATAACGTAGAAACTAACGTTAGTAACATTGCTACAAATACCAACAGTGCTACAAGCGAATTGAGGCAAGCAAATGACTATCAAAAACGAGCAAAAAACTCACTTTGTTTCATATTTATCATATTGGCTGTTATTGTAGTTGTTTTTGTATTAGTCTTATTTGGCTAAACTTGCTTTCCATACCAAGTTTCCACTTGCATATCGAATTCAGCCTTTAATATTAAGAAGCTGGGAAATGTCCTTTGATAGCCCGTAATTTGTTGGGGTTCTCCTTGTTTTGACGACGTCGGCACAACACTCCAATGGGGTCAAGAAAGGTAAAACCTTTACTTGTGATTTTACCGTCAGTGAATTAAATATTGCTAATATCAAATGCAATAGTGTTAAAGGCAGGTTTTTGTACCCCATATACTGTGTTTCCGGAGATTAATTCTCTATTTTGAAATTTAGATGGTTTATTAGGAGGTATATTCCCTCCTGTATCATTACCTGTAAGTTCTTTCAAAATTCCAATGTTTACACCCGAAGTATCATTAAACTCTTGATAATCTATTCCATAACCCAGATGTTTGATTACAAAAAAGTAAAAAACTCACCTGAATACTTTTTTTAAGCGAGAAAGGCAACCCGACTCCGAGCTTGGTTAAATATAGCTTCCAGTACCTCTTTAAATTGTGCTGCTGAGGCGTTATAAGCTTGCGTTGGTGCTGTTTCCTTTTAATGCTCCATATTTGTTCGATCTATAAGATAACATTGAAATTTTAAAGGATAATTCAATGTAAGTGCAAGAAATGTTGAACTAGTTCAGTGAATACAGCAGTTTTTTGGGAACACTATTGGTGTAAAGTTAACTACTCAAAAATCTTGATTAAAATGGGGAAGGTATTATATTCAGAGCTCCGTTTTATCTCACGATGCTGCTTATACCGGGTTTCATAGCATATAGCATAAATATTTGCACAACGTGTTGCAACCATCAAGTTTTTCAGCATAACTTGTAGATAAGTCAAAAAAAATGATATTCTTCGCCTTGTTCTAATTCAATATTATCGGCGATATTTAATTCTTGCTTGATTTTTCTTAAAAAAAAAATAAAGAACTAAAACGATTAGTATCTTTCGGTTTTCATTCCCTTTTCTTTAATTCTTTGATTATTTCTACCGAGATAAAGACTCAGCGTTAACAATACTCAAGCTGCTTCCGAAGATTCAGCTTCTATTAGTCGAAGTTGCTAAACTTTGTTGAGGTGCACTTTTCTTATCCTGGCCCGCTACTCTTTCCGGTGTTACACATAGAGCTTACCACAGCAATTAAGCACCTAGTGGTATATTTGACACAAACTTTACGAATTAGTACCTAATGTACCTTCAACTAACTGTCGAGGATTCTCTAACTCAATGAAGTTTTCTTTAATAAAGAAGTTATACGTTATAAGGCGTTCTATCATCTTCATGCTTGAAAACATGTTGATCTTAAGATATTTTAAAGAATTAAAGGTTTTTTTGCATATTTCTATGACTATTTCACCATAATTTCGTATAAGAGCTCTCTAAAGATTCTACTATTTCTTTTGGAGATTTTAGGTTGATAAGGTGGAAAGAACTTAAAGATGCTTGGGTGAGTGGTTCAGTAATACCTTGAGCAGTGATAATAGCAATATTTTCCTTACCCGTAGTTAATAGTGTGATCACAAAAAAGTAAAAAATTGTTAAGGTAGAAAAATAGATTAAAAGACGTAGTAAACCTCCAACTAAATTCATATCAAAGACGACAACCCGTTACAGCAATAAGAAAACAGTAATAATGTATCTTGATGAAGAAATAATAGGATTCGAGGTAATTAGAAACAAGTGTTTTAAAAAGGTGAACTAGTAAAGGTTGTGAATCTGGAGCTGTTGAGACAAAACAAACAGTAGTATCTTCATCTTCAGTCTTACTATTAATAATTAGATACCCAGCAGCGCTCTGGAATTCAAGGGTAATCTCTGGTTGATTTTATAATGGTTCTATATATACTGGATTTTCAGGCTTTCCTGTAACAAACAAAGCTTGGGCATTGCGTTCATCGTAACAGAGATATCCTTATTTTTCTTCGTTATAAATTCTTAGTAACGCTAATAATTACATTAAATCTATTAAAGTTTCTGATACGGTTGAGAATTATCCTAGACCGGATTCCTTAGAATTAAAGTAATATTCCTTTTTAAATAGCAACCTAGTGAAAACGCTACCATTTGGAACATTTCACGTTTCCAAGTTCTTATGTTTTCTTAAATTATTAATAATTTACACTCAGGCATTAAAAATGAGCTTACGAAGCGAGGTATACCATTGAGCTAGCTATTGAGCTAGCTATTGAGCTAGCTTGGAGGCAAATTTGGAATCGGGAAAATACTAACACCTAAAATCTCTGGGAGATGTAATCCGATTTTCTAGGAGTGATAGCATGTCTAACGCATTTATTGCTTAATTTAAATAATTCAAACAAGCCCCGATAAAAGCATTCGGATTTTCGGAGTGAACCCAGTGGCCTGCTTCAATATCCTCGAATTCAGATTGTAGGAAAATTGCTCTAATTTGTGGGTAGGTGGAGGGGTCAAGGTAGTGAGATTTCGTACCTCTGATGAAGAGAGTCGGCTTCGAAAAGGTTCTTGAATTTATAGCTAAATGCCCAATTTCGTCGAGATGTTCTGTAATAACCTCAAGTGGGTTCCTAAAATTATAGATAGCCGTACTCGAGTTCTTTTTGTAGTTGGTAAGTAAAAATTGCCGAACTCCAATATCAGAGACTGATTTCTTCAGGATTTCATCTGCTTGGCTCTGCTTAGTGAGCTTGGCGTTTTCTACCTCTTTCATAGCTAAGAGGTACTTTTCAAAGCTGGATTTGATGTCCATTTTGAGGGGGCTAATATCGACGAGGATGAGCTTGTCCAAAGGAACCTCGTTGCTTAGCGCAACTTCCATTGCAACCCTCCCGCCCATGGAGTGGCCCATTAAAATCAACTCCTTATTATCATTGTCCAAGTTGTGTCTTTTTATAAAGTGTTCTACATCTGAGGCCATATCCCTGTAAGACATTTTAGCAGAATGTGCGCTATCTCCATGGTTTCTCAAATCTAAAGTAAATACGGAAGAGTTTAGCTTTTGCGAAAGGGCCTTACCCAAAGCCCTCCAATTCTGCTTTGACCCCAGGAGACCGTGCAAAATAACTAAGTTTTTGGTGCTGTTTTGTGTGACATAGTTATCGAACTTTAAGTCAATTGGGTTGAATGAAGCACCCGATTTACTGCGATGCTGCTGATTTCCAGGGAAATCTTTAAAGCTACTCTGTAGCTGCTGATTTGATTTTCGGAGAAAATCTTTTGTGTACGCTGCATTATAAGATTTCCTGCAACGGAGTTGCATACGTGATTGAATTTTGCAATCAGTTGAAAACCCTCTTACCCCGATTTTACTAATTGTTATCATTTTATTTTATTTTTTAATAATTTATTTTTAAAGTGTATAGTGTCCACCAATTCGGATTTCCAATTGAGACTCATAGTCTTTCACCATTCATAATCGAAACGGTGTTTAACCTGATAAGCATCCTTAGCTTCTTTTCGTGCTTTCTTTCTCATATAGAAAATATCACAGTCTTGGTTAGAACATATAACTTCTTGATGTAAACTACCTTGACATCTTTGGCATTCAGACCACAATCGGCTGAACCTGATAGCCGCTTCGTTATAATCTGGAAGTTTTCGCTTGTATGTATCAAACCTGTCAGACTTACAGTTTTGGCATACCGCGGGAGACCCCTTGGTATCAGAAGCGGGAGACTTTAAGTTTAATAAATTCTGGGCATCACTATTTTTATCCCTGTGATCGTCACGTAATGGTGTTTTACAATTTAAACATTTTGCAACAATGGTTGCTTTGAAGAGTGAGGCGACGCCTTTAGCAAGACCGAGTTTCTTGGACCTAGTATGTTCCCCCGAGAAAAGGTCGTCGGTTCTATCTTGTAAAATAGGTTTAAATATTCTTTCTAGAGGCCCTTTAAGTTGATTTTCGAGATAAAATTTGGTATCAATAGCAATATTATTCTCTAAAACATATATAGGGTCTTCTGCTCTTGCAAATACTTGTTTAGAACTCGATTCGGTAATTACATATGGCACACGGTCGCCTAATGCGGGAGCAGAGCCAGGGTCTCTTTTTCTCATCTTTTCAGCTAATTCAGAGTGAGGCTGTTTATTAGTATAAGAAGCCTTTGAAAGTGATTTGCTGATCACTAATTGCGCTATATCTATTTTATTATTCAATAGTGAAGTAATAGTGTCTTTAACGAAAGTAATGGCAGCGTTAACATCTTTCTCAATCAAAAGTTTTCTCAGACAAGTATCCATAACAGTTGGAACTAATTTACAATTATCTCTACGAACAGTTTCGATACCTTTAGTATCCATTTTATCGTACTTATCCGGCTTGGTCCAATATAGCCCAGCATAGCGCTTTTTGGCGATTAATAAATAAGGATAGTATACTTTCTCAAACTCTAATTTAATAGGATTGGGAAAAACATTGCTGATAAGTTTAGCAGCCTCTTCTCCTTTTTTCATAACTTCTTTCAGATCGTTCTCCTTGAAATTAACCATTACAGAATCAGTGTCACCGTAAATTACAATTGCGCCTGGGTAGCTTTCTTCAACACGACGTTTAGTTTCTTCAATCATTTCTCTGCCAAAGCCAGTTACGCTAGATGAAATTTGAAGACACGGTAAGCTACCAATAGTCGCCCCAGTAAAGCCATAAACCGAATTAGCGCTTACTTTTAGAGCCAATTGCCTACCATCCAGAACAGCACGTTTAAAAGGATCTGTCTCTTTTTTTAGATCAGCCTTGGCTCTTTTTCTAGCAGCTAAAAGCTCCTCTAAAATCATTGGTAGTATACCCCTTTGTTTTGAACTTTTAACGAACTTATCTTTTGTGGGGGTTACTATGTAATCAACATTTTCGACTAGCCCATACTTTTTGATTAAACTATCTTTTAACAAAGTGGAGTAGCATAAATTATGAGCCATCATGATTGAAGGGTAAAGCGAAGCAAAATCAAGGGTGGCTATAGGTTGATCATGAAATCCTGTCATGGGCTCAATTACGGTAGCACCTTCATAAGCGACCCCGTCACTTCCGTGTCTTTCAAGTGTAGGGATAAGTAAATTAAATTGAGCGCATTTACGATATAACTGCAATATAACTTTGATCTGTTGGCCTCTAGAAAGAAGATAGTTGAAAGGAACACCAGTTACACGAGCCATCTCAAGATAATTGATAAAACACATTAGCTTATCCATTAGTCTTAATGGTAAGAGAGCATCCTTCAAACAATAGACAGCCAATCTTCTTCGACTTTCTGCATCCTTTTTGAATAAATCTGTGATAATAGAGTGGTGCACATCTTCCTTTGTTTCACCCAAAAAATGATTTGATACAGCATTCAAAGTATAAGAACGTAATTTATAGTCTCTTCTCATAACTTGAAGGATATCAAGCTGAATGCGGCCAATCATGTCAACGTTACTAGACTCTCTGGTACCATACGCCTTTGAAGAAAATGTGCTTTTCTCTACCTTAGATTGGTAGTTTTTGACTCTACCAAGGTAAGGAAACCTTTCAAGGTTTAATTTTTGTGCTCTACCCATAAGATAGGGAAGATCGAAATCGCTGGTGTTGTACCCAATAATTAAATCAGGGTCGGCAATTGAAATAAATTTGCTCCATTCTTCCAAAAGTTGTGTCTCGTATTCAAAGCAATGAACGTCTACACCTGCGATTGGGGAGCAAGATTTTAAATTGAATATATTTTTAATTAAAGGTTTTGTTTGCCCATGAATTTGCACAATGTTAGCAATTTGAATAACAGGATCGTGGTCTGGTTCGGGAAAGATACCTGGGCGGCCAGCACATTCAATATCGAAACTCAATATACGAATCGGAGCCACCTTGGACCACTCGCCTTCTGGCGCATGACTTATGATGTTTGAGAAGTCTGTAGTTATTTCAATTTGGCAGCGAGATATACGGTTTGTGGCAATTTCGTATGTACCCTTTGGAATTTCAATCCAATTTCCACCAACAATCTGCTTGTCAATCATAAACCTCAAAGTATAATTAATTTTACTTTCATAAGTTGAAGTGGCATAATTATCAAAATCTGCAGTTGAAATGCCTTCTTCCACAATTCTTTTAGCTTGTGAGACTCCTCTGGGAAAAGCTACAGTGATCTTGATATATTTTATTAATTCCATATTATGAAATTCCCAAATTGAACATTTATCAACAAGTTCTAACCTAACTTCTTGATCAGGAAGTCTGGACCTAAAAAAATCTTTAAGTTGTTCTAAATGCTTTTCTTCAAATTGTGCAGGGGCAGGGAAATAAAAATAGTGGGAAAATTTTAGAACTGTGCAACATACGCTATTTCCTTCTTCTGTAACACCAAAGATTCTAAAAGCGGGTTTCTTATTAACTAAAAATTCTTGAATATCAAATTGCTGAAAAATTATTGAACTATCACCTTCGTTAAATTCTGGAACTGGCGGCCTATTCCAATATGCGTGTTCTTCCAATAAGTCAGCTTGGGCGTCAGCTTGGGAGGGGATAGAGCTTGGTTTTACACTTTGAAACAAAACCTCTTCAAAAGGGTCGTCTTCTATATCACTCATTGTATTTTTTTTTATAATACATTTAATTAAAAGAATAATTAATATTGTATAGATCTATAGTACATATGCTAGATTTTGACATTATTGCGTATTATAAGCTTAATTTCTTAGCACTTCAACTAGAGGAGGGTGAACTAAGCACTGAGGCTCTGGAAACTGAAATATTGAAGCGGGTATCCTCAAAAGCTTTGAGAGGTCAAGTTGAGTTTAAGGCTTCTTTTCAAACACTAATAGGTTTACTATACGAGCAAGATTCCGCTACCAGACCTGAAGTTATACACATTTACGTGTATACCCTTCTTTTTCTGTGCGAAAGATACTCGAAGATAATATCGAGGGGCAAGAAGCATGATTATGAGCACACAGGACTAGGGTTTGAAGATGCATTTATTTCCAAGTGGAACTCGACACTAATAAAGCTTCTACAAATTAGAACAAACCCCAGGGTAAATTACTTAGCTATTAAAGCTCTTCTAGTTAGTTTAGAGCCCAAATTCCAGCCCAATCTCTTCACAGCAGATCAAATTAAACAGGGGGTAAAAGCTCTTGAAGCTGGAACAATAGATGAAATTATAGAATATATTTTGTATTGCTTGGAATCGAATCAGGATAACCTTTTCATAAAATTAAAAAGTTTAGTAAATTCTACAAAGTATAGAATCGCTGAGTATCCGGGTTGTGTTGCGCGCTTAATACTTGAATGGAAGGCACGCTTCAATAGACTGTGGGCTAGCTTGATGAAGCTAAAATCTCCAGCACGGGAATCCAACCCAAGCATAGCATCCTCCCAATTCATTTTCATCCACGATCTTGTAATCCAAATTTATACCGTCGCCAAGGTTCAATTCGCTTCCCAGCCAGCAATATTTGAGCCAATTGCTAGACTAGCTCTAAAATCTCTCGAGGTTGCCAGCCTACCCGATAAGCTTGCATGGTTAAGCTCTTCGGCATTAGAGCCGAGTAAACTCTTGTTTCTGCTTATTAGAACAAGCTACTACTGTAAAAAACCCGCTTTGATTGTATTTTTGTCGGATAAGATCTGGAACCAATTGCTGGCAATCCTACTACCATGTTGGGAATCTTTAATAAGCCTGGAATTTAATGAGCAGGTAGATATTGAAAAGTATTATGTAATCATCAGTAGACTACTGGATATTATAAAGCACCTCACCATACTAAACCCTACTTATCCCAATTTGTCTGACAATCAAAAAGAGGCCATTCTCCTCAATGGTATAAAAATGATTAGGTTCCTCGACATTCTGTCTGAGCTACAAATCAGTTGCAGCGTAGGTGGCTTTGAGGAAGTTTTACAAAGTTCCGTTATACAAAGTCAATGTGAACATACGAATATAATTTGTTTACACAGGCTGGAGCCCTATTTCAATACTTTTAAAGACGCGTCAACAAAAAGCTCATCGTTCACTCAATTATTGACTACTTGCTTTGAAGTGGTTGGCGGTATCCTCGTAAGGAGTCCTAGACTGCCAGCACCAACAGCGAGAAGCAGGTACCTGCACTGCGTCTACTCCCGATTCGAGGACCTTATGATTAAGCAGGGTTTCGTTGAAATTATGCTCCTCAGACTAGCCAGGGTCCCCCTAATTTTAAGCCGCAATAACGAAGCAAATTTATTTCAGGTAAGAGACTTAGAGTATAATTTGGTAAAATGCTTAGATTTGTTTTGGCATTTTGACTTCGATGTGAGTGAAATGCAATTTATAAATGGGCGTAGTTTAACAACCGTGTTGGGTCCCATATTTAGGTCAATTAACCAGAGAATAGAAATGACGACAGATCTTATTTACGCGGATTCAATGGACACCACCACCAGTATGACAGATGCGCGACTGGTAAACATAGCTATAAACTCCCTTAAACACCCTATATTCTACAAATTTACTAACCCGGCTCAATTATCAAATCTAGTTCTTAACTTTCCTTTAATATATTTAATTGAAACTTACACTAAGCACACGCCACCAAATAGCAAACTGGAGGCACTCATTAAGAACTGGTTACAAAGACTAAAGTCTTGTATACTACAAAATTCTATACAATCCAACTTAATTAAGGGGAATAAATTTACTCAAAAGTTTATAGGGTGGCTACTAAGGTTATTAAAATTGGCGGATTGCGAAGAAAAAAGATTTATTTTAGATGTTATTAGCACAATTTTAGCTGTTATTGCTGATAAAGCCTTTGATTACTCCATTTTAGAGCAATTAATACTAAAACCAGCGGGTTTAAAAGAGCTGGGAATTGATCTTGCTGACCTGCCTGTGTGGTTACAGGGGAGTGTTAAATGCAAGGATAAAGCTTACTCAATTTACTTTACAGATTTGATCGCCGCATGCACGGTTGATTGGTTTCCTTTGCACACCAAGTACGAGCCTTGCGAGTGTTCCAAAAACAATTTAAAATGCATAGCCCTCTCGCTAATAAACAGCCTCGACAGACTAGCATCCGTGCAAGCATTCAAATCGTTTACGTTACAGGAATTTCAAAGTGTTTGGGGTCGCGACCTAGTCGATTTAACGGGGATTTCAAAGGATTTCGATAAATGTATAACAAGCTCCAAAGCCCCCAGAAGCGAAGTCGACCAAATATTGAGAGCAATGACAAGCTTTTTGACTCACAGTCTATATAACTCCAACAACTTTCTAAAAGCTGTTCAGTGTGGCAAGATATTCGAATTGTGTTTCCCTTTGGTTGCCAATAGTTATTTATTTGCGGCTTGGTATAACAACCAACCTCTTAAAACTATGTTAATTAGAGTGAATAAGACTTTGACCCAGCCTCTCATTAAGCTCTACACGACCCAGGCGCAAACCAGTCCGAGGAGCAAAGCAACAGAACTAGCCTACCATTCCATTCTCTTGATAACGCGATTAGGGCAAATTAGGGACAACGCGCTTGTAACGGGTATTCACTTCAACTTAAGCTCCCTTAAACTAGTCGACAATATTCAATTTCCACTATTGGAAAGGACAGGGGATTGCGAAGTGTTGAGATTTTGCATGATCCTGCAGGCTACGGTAATTGGCGACGACAGGTTTCCATTTAACTTTGACCCGAGTAGTCCCCCAATAATAGACAGAGTCAATCAATTTAAACCGCCTGCCAATGACGTACAGATTGTGGCTGGTGTACTCGATTTTGTGAACGGCCTGAACCCAATGGACTTAATGACCCCCCACCAGTTTGACGACCCGATTTCAATTCGCGTACAAAGCTCTGAAACTGAACGGTTTTTCATAGCGAGTAAAGCGGTACTAATGCACATATCACCTGTGTTTCACATGATGCTCAGCCAGGACTTTGTGGAAGGTAGGACTGAAGCTATAGAGCTTGGGGAGGAAATGTACACAATCATTAATATTTTCATTGCGCAATTAACCTCTGTTTACGAAATTTTGAAAAGTTTGAGAGTTAGGGAAAACTGCAGGCAGTTGGCATTAGCGGAAGCATTAACGGAAGTGTGTATGACAAGCCCCACGCTAAAGTATAAAGAAGTTAGCAGCTCAAAACCGAGTGCTTTGGGGGAGGAGCTTGGTAAGGGTTCTCAACCGAGTTCTCAACCGAGTTCTCAACCGAGTTCTCAACCGAGTTCTCAACCGAGTTCTCAACCGTGGGCGGCTCCTAGAATTTCACAGATTTTACGTGTAAAATCCTTATTTAGTAAAAGAAGATCCTTTGTAGCGGGGTGTCCTCCCAGTGCTGAAGCCTTAATCGCAACGATTGATCTCATTCTTTTTTGTGATAAATGGCAAATTCCAACTATGGTGGAGAGTAACTTGCTATACTTTTACCACTCAATTCTCCTATACGCAAAAGAACAATTATCACCTATCACCAAATCTAAGTTCCTAAGTGTCCTTAAACGCCTCTTTGACTTAATTATAGACTATGGGCTAGGCACTAGTTTGCACTATGAAATCTTATTTCCTCCCTCGGCCAGTTCCCTTGCAAATGCGGTTAAATTGGTCATTTGTTGCCACTTCATTAGCTTACTGACTTGGATTATAACAAAATCTGATTGGTTACAAGGGGATAGATGTAAAGAAAAGTTTGGTGCGGTAAGACGTTTTATCCTTGATTGCCTACAAAATCAACTGGAACCCCTTTTTGGGTTTACCTTGTAAAGATTTTTGACTATTTTTAGGGGAATATAAAGCCCCAGTGCTGCATTGAGCTATTATTCGCTAATAATAGTGTTACAGGTGCTACTCTCAGCTTTCATACCAGAAATCCTTTGCAATTAAGGTCTGTTGAAGTAAATTTTATTTGGTGGAGTAAAATTGGACAAATTCAGTAGAGTTCATCATTTCTTCCCTACTTACGTCAATCTTGGGGGCCCTGGAATATTTATTATAATATTTCTCTTTGTCTATTACCTTGTTTAATTCTGAAGTGCTTGCAAGATTAGCTAGTTGCAAAAAATTGCCTAAATAGAGGGGTTCTCCAAAGGCTTCTCCAAAGGCTTCTCCCAAACACTGGCGTTCTCGCTTTTCTACAAAATTTAGAGCTTTAGCTATGTCTATCTTTTTAAAATATTCACGACTATCATCTACTACGTAGTCAAAATGATTGACGGATTGTTGTCTTTTCAGTTCTGAGACCACATTTTTGGAGAATTCTTTAAATAGCCTTTTCTCCCTATCCAGCTTGCAAATTAAAACCCAATGGTAGTTAGATGCGTCCACTTTTTCAACGACAGTATTGGAGCTGTCTAAATAAAGCTGATCATAGAGATGTT
Organism: Conidiobolus coronatus NRRL 28638; assembly: GCA_001566745.1. Lineage (NCBI taxonomy): Eukaryota > Fungi > Entomophthoromycota > Entomophthoromycetes > Entomophthorales > Conidiobolaceae > Conidiobolus > Conidiobolus coronatus. Next base: position 103,862 of record KQ964512.1, read on the forward strand.
GTAGCTCCTTAGATGGATCTGGGTAGTATTTTTGGGTGACTTGCTTGGGAGGAGTTAGGGCGGTCTCCAGCAAATCAACTTGAGATTGGCTTTCAATATTCGTGTCCGTATAAGATTTAAAGTCTTTAAATTTATCCTTTGTTTTCTTAGGTGTATGGTAAGCACATTTCGATCCAAAATAAACAAATTTATTGGGGTCTTCATCGCTTGGCCTTCGATACCTGGCTTTTAAGCATGTGCGACCTGCATTTTTACCTTTTTTATGACGAAAAGCACACCTATCCAACAATATATTGTCTAGCCCATTAACTATTTCAAGCAAAGTCTCATCGAGAGACGCTTCCTGTTCACGCTGCTTGTGATAATAGTCTACCAAGTTGTGGACAGTAGATAATACTCCACGTAATGACAAATTTTTAGCTTCCTGCATATTTATTGAAAGTTTTAAGTGTTATACTCACAATTATTTTTCAATTATTAAAGTTAACAGACATTCGTATAAAATCCGTAGTAACTTTTTAGCAAGCTTGCTATTTCGAGTAGTCTATAGAAGAAGGTGTCTTTTGATATGCCTGACAATGTTTTCAGCTTTACTTATCGCTAATTTGAAATTGTTCAGTGAATTTCATACCAGCCATAGGTATTTTGTGTCGCCTGAGCATAATTCTTTCTTTTTGCCCCGGCTGCTATTTCTGAGTAGCTGGGATTGATAGCGGTTTCCTGTAGTTTAAAGACAATATTATCGTACTTATAGTTTATTACCTTGGCTAAATTTTGAATGTATTACAGTAATCTTGTTAAGCGTTTTGAAGTTAGACATAATCTTAACCCTCGATCTTTCTTGGGTGCTATTACTAGTCTGCAATTCCGTTATGACACACTTTCCAATAATATTTCCTTTCAATAACCAGATGAGCTGGTTTTGTATATTATGTAAAAACTACTCTAATTTGTAAGCTTTACCATGCTAAAAATTTTGCTCTAACTTAGCCAAAGCAAATGATGAAATATAGTTTAAACAATCCATTTAATCTTTTCCATGTCTTCTAGAATAGTAGCATAGCAGAGGTGGACTATACCTCTGGAAGTTTCCGTCATTCTTTGAATCTAATCGGAACATACTATTGGGCAACTTGCTGGAAGATTAAGCAAATAAGGGTTAAAAAACTCTTGCCGGGGTATTACGCGTGAGGACAAACTACCAGATTCTTTTGTTAACAAAAGAAAGACAAATCAGCTCCAGGAAACAGACTCGTTTTGCTATTTCTCAATTTCATAGGCCAACTATTCTTTCTAGAAAGAATTATAAATTAAAATTTAATAGATTATTTAGAATAAATGAATTTGTATGACTATTTTAAGATTAAGGGGGTGTCCCGGTCGAGTTATAAAAAAGCAGATAACGATAGTAATGGTAACAGTGGCGTACAAGTTAATACTAGTAAAAGCTTGCCAAATTTGAATAAATTAGAAAGCGTAGAAAATGAGTTTGAAAGAATTAGCTGCAGTTATAACAACGAAAGTTATACCAGCAAACAAAATAGTTTTTACCAACTCCAGCCCAGTTCACTTAGTTCAACTTCGTTAAGGCAAACTCTACTAAATTTCAAAAAATTAGAAAAATGCGAAGGGCTTATAGATATTAGCTCGTTATCTGTGCAAAATAAAACGTTTAATGGAGAGACAGCTCAAGAAGTTAAAGACTTGGACTTAATAACTGATAACTTGAATAACTTGCAATTGGACAAGGGGGTGTCTACTTTCGATTTAAGTAAAAGTTTTGTTAATAAAGCGAATAGCTCAACTTATATAGAAACCGATAGTACTCTAATACAGATCAACGAATTCGAATATGATGAGGATAATAGCATCCACTTTCACTATAGCGTAGACGTATTCGAGGAAAATATAGGGACTGTGCTGGCTTCAGAAGCTTTTTTATTCACTGAGGAAGAGATTAACTGGTGGACAAAGTATAATAATCTAAGTTTGTATTCTAAGCACTTACTAGTTAGATTATACATTAGGAAGTACACTTGGCACAAGCAATGCCAATTAATTAAATATGTACCCAACCCGGAGCTATTTAACGAATGCGTTGATGAATTAGTAAGCTGTGGGTTATTTACAACTGTTACCCCAAAAGATATCCCGTTGGAGGATACCTTAAAAGACCTAACACTCTCTGAATTAAAGGAAATAGTAAAGCAAACACTCCATAAAAAAGTCAAACTAACGGGTAACAAAGCAACAATAACCAACTCTATACTAAAAGCAATAGGAAAAGCTCCAGCTTATTCAAAATTCTTCAGCCCGCCAAAAACATCTCAAACACCTTTAGAAATAACTATTATAGATTTTTGCTCCAAATTGGTCCTCAATTTCTTAACCATAAACAAAGAAGCTTGGGAGTTTTTCAATTTAGTTAATAGAGTATTCTCGCACTATAGTGAGCGCTACGATCGGCACGTAATATCCGAAAGTTTGCGCGCTAGAGTTCGAAAAGTAAACTACATCAACTACCCTATAAAGCGCTCAGGTAAATTATTCCCAACAAGGAAAAGTTTACAAGATTTTGATAAAGCTCTAACCTTAATGAAAAGTATTTCCTTCACTTTTAACTCACAAACAACAAACGCAACTTCAAAGTATCAAATGGTATGCAAAAGAGTAGAAAGAATATTAAACTTTTGGCGCTATTTAATAACAAAAAACTATTCAACATACGATTCAACCTATTTTTTACGGTTTACACCAGCTTTCATTTATACAAAATTAATTAATAATTACTATTTGCAAAGCTTAGCAAAATTAAAATCATATGCTGAAGAGTGGCAAATTTTAGAGGAATTACTTGCTCAAGAGTTATTCCTACAAAATGAAAGAGGACGCTGGTGGAGTAGATTGTGTTTGGTTCAAGCATCACACTTATCCAAAGAAGATGAAAAATTTAAGCAATTGGCCTATACTAACTGTTTAAAAGCTCTTCAAGACCCTATAAATAATGGAATCGATGCGGAGAGCGCTAATGAGATTTATAATAGAATGATAAAATTGGAAAAAAAGTTAAAGGTGGCGGATGATGAACAATTAAATATTAGGGACCCTAGACCTCAAATTCCCCCTGAAATAACCATTTATGGCCCTGTAAAAACTTCTATTGTTAATACTCAATCTCGGAAGCCTATATGGACAATTGAAGCTACAGGGCAAAAAGTCTATACTGAGGAGTTTGCCCTCCACCATTTTAAACAAGAGGGCTGGAAGGGCTGCCACTCCGAAAACAAAATATTAACTTCGCTATTTGCACTCCTCTTCCTAGACATCCTCTTTCTCCCACTACCTGGCGCTTTTGAAACTAAATTCCAAACCCATCCACTTGACTTTGGCACAGAAGCATTCTACATAGACCGTAAACCGCAAATTAAAGCTAGACTCCTTAAAATCTCAGCAAATAATTACTCAGAGTTGTTAGCAATGCACTATAAGGAGCACGTTAAACTTAAAACGAGTGTTGTAGGGCTCCATTGGCGCTTTGAATTGGAAGATTTGTTAGAGATTTGTAAGTGTATTGGAGGGAAGGTATTAGTTAAGATTTTTGAACTATTTTGTAAAGATTATTACGCTTATTGCAGTGGTATGCCAGATCTTTGTATTTGGAAACCTAGTGAAAACTTGTGCGAATTTATTGAAGTTAAAGCTTTATCGGACACTTTATCAGAAAAGCAAAAGAATTGGCTCGGGTTTCTAATAAACTGCGGCGTTAAGGTTAAAGTTTGTTTGTTAAAAGACTCCTACAGTGTTAAAGGCCCTAAAAGTAATTGAAGAGTTACAAAAGCTAATTTAAATATCTCATTTCTAATATAGTTTGCTGTATTTTGCACGTCTTGCTAATATTTGTAGAAAGTTTCCAAATGTATATTGATATGCTTCTTGAACCCAAAGATTTGGTTCGGTTTCAACGGTGCTTTGTTGAATTGGCATGAGTCTCAATCTCCATTTCCTTCCGCTAGCTTTGCTTTGGTTGTGAATACCCTCTTCAGTATCCTCCCAGTTTTTAGCCCCTTTACATTTTCAGAAATATCCCGGAATCTCTTAATCTAGTTTTTATCATTGCTAGTCTTCGTTTTGTTATAGCATGCCTCCAAACAATTGCTGATCCTTGTCAGTCTCAAACTAAACCCAAAAGATGCCTAGCATTGTTGATTTGCTGTACAGTTAATTGCCCAAGAGCGGTTTTTGTGGGATGGTCTTCATGAGTTACAGGTGTAATATATCTGTTTAAAATACGTGATAGTTGTGCGATTAATAGCTACATATCTTTCGAGTGCGTAGAATCCATATTCAATTGGCTAGCGCTTAACCTTCTTAAAGTAGTTTTCCGGCTCCACGCATACCAATAATGAAATGGTGGAAACATTCTCTCTTTTAGAGTCACCTGATTTATGAGTTGAATCTGAAACTCCTACGCCATAAACAGTAACTTTGAGATCCTTGCTAAGACCATCCCACCAGCTTGGTTACGTCTTTCCAGCACATAGTTTTTTCATTTAAATAGTCTCTGGGGCAATACAGCCCAAAACCGTGAAAATTATTGGAACGCGATGTTTATCATAACAATGAACTCCACCAGCTAGAGTCTTAAGATGTTCAAATGAAGAAGCTTGAATTGCGATACCATCCATTAATTCCCGGCTCTTTACTCCAAAGTTAGCAAACTCAGTAACCATTGCAGCAATTCAGTAAGATTCTTTGACTCTTTGCTTAGCAATTCCGCTAATGTTAGTAACAGAAGGTTGATCTGCAGGGGCGCCATATAGAAGATATTTAACTTGTCCTTTAGGCCGGGTTTGTACTTGAGTAGTGTGAGCTGTTTGTGTAACTTGGCGACCAGTAATAGCAGCAAGAGCAAGAGGGTAAGTAGTTGAACTAGCATCACCTTCAAGAATTAAAGTAACATCTTTGTTAGAAAAAAGCTTAACGAATAAAGGTAAAATGCAGAATATGTTATTATATCAAAGAACAGCTTTGTTGCAACTGACGAGGTATATGTGAGATGTTGATTGTGCTCATGGAATCTGTATGGCCCCAGACATTGCTTTAGCCTACAAAGATAGTGAGAAGTTAGTTCAAAAAAGGAGATCTGCCAGATTTTGTGAAAGAGTTGAACCTTGATGAAAATGGAATAACAGATCTTATTAAATACATCAACGAAATCTGATAGTGGTGGAATTTTATCAAGGAACCAAAAGCCTATTACTTCTTTTTTGCCTCTCTTCTACTTCATCTGTGAACCCTAATTGATCTTCCCGTGCGATCGTACCAGTGCATTCATCTTTTCAAATATCCACATCCCACTACCTCTATCCCTCTCCTTGTTTTGTACTAGATTTGCTAATACTCCACCCACTCCATAAAATATTTTACCACTAGTTAATAAACACATTATTATATACCGCGTCAATTTATTAAACTTGCCATTTCATCCTACTCTTATTGAATATCTATGATTTACACGGATAAATGAAGTTTGAGAACATTGTATTGTCTGTAGGGTATTGTGGTTTGTGTATTTAGTATGGTAACATTGGAGTGGGTTATTTGAGCTAGGTAGCTAGGAGTGTAAATGGTTCCAATGGGATGGTGGACAGTCATTTGGGTGGTTTTGTTCATCATGGCCCGGGGAGTGTGGTTCATGTCCGTGTAACCCATTCGGCACTCAGAATATCTTCCATTCCCTACCGTAGGAGTATGCTTTTCCAGTACTAAGCCCAAAAAATACTATGAAAGGTTTCGCTTAATGCTTTTAACTTGCGAGTCATACCTCTAGCTTTAGTCAGAAGATAAGTAGCACTGTAATGTCTCTCAGTTATTTTTATGTATAAGAACGTATGATAAATGCAGGATCCTATGGTAAATATGCTGACAGAGAATGTAGAATTTATACAGATGTATATATAATGAAGAATACTTAAATGAGCTAAAATGTTACAACCAGCAGTTTATATCAGTACCCATTATTGCTGAGGAGTTAACAAAAAAACATTGAAAGGAAGAGGCCAATAAAAGACTCAGTTCAAAGACAAGTAAGTTTTGATATTTTAAACGCAAAAGAGAGAGAGCAGAAGAGCTTGTGGAGAAGTATTTTTAAAGTTCAGATTTTTGGCAATATGTTGATAAGGTCGTTGAAATAGATAACTTACATAATATGCCTGATAATCGTAAAAATTAATGGCACTTTTAAATAGTAAAAATAATTGTGGATTTGAAGGAAATATCAAAAAATGAAAAAAATTGCAGTAATAGGATGTGGTTTAGGTGGTGCAGCTATAACTGTTATGCTTCAAAAAGCTGGGTTCAATGTTAAAGTTTATGAACAAGCAAAGAAGTTTTTAAAAATTGGGGCAGGAATACATTTGACTCCAAATGTTGTAAAAGCTTTAAGTAGGGTTGGTATAAAAGATTCTTTAATGGCTATTTCTTCTAAACCCAATAAATTTCTTAGTAAGGACGCGCATACTGGTGAGGTTATTGCTGAACTTGTTCTAGATGACGTTTTCAAAAAACAGTTTAATGCACCATATTTAACTGTGCATAGAGGTGAATTTCATGCGCTAATGGTCAATGAAATTATCCCATCATCATTGACTTTTAATAAAAAATTAAAAGAAATCATTCCTAACGATAATGGAGTTTACTTAAATTTTGAAGATGGTAGCCATGACTATGTTGATATTGTAATTGGTGCTGATGGCCTATCCTCTGTTGTTAGAAGTATTGTTTGTAAAGATGAACCTCCAAGTTTTTCTGGTCAGGCTGCATTTAGAGCTTTGGTTGATATTGAACAATTAAAAAGGCAAGGAATAATGCCAGATGATCTAACAAAGTGGTGGAGTGATGATAGGTTTGTTATTGCTTATTATATGAATAATTCCCGTGATCAACTTTACTTTGTAGCTGGTTTTCCTGAATATTCATGGCCACAAGGAATTCAATTTTTGGAAGCAGAAAAAGAGGAAATGTTAAAAATATTTTCTGATTTTCATGAAATACCCTTACAAATTTTAAAATCCGCAAAAGAAGTAAAAAAATGGCCACTTTATGAACGTCCTGCTGAATCAGCATGGAGTAAAGGTCGCGTTGTTCTCCTTGGTGATGCTTGCCATCCAATGCGTCCTCATATGGCACAGGGAGCAGCTATGGCTATTGAAGATGGAGCAATTCTTGTTAGAAGTCTAGAAACCACTGGATTAGAAAAAGTAGAACAAGCCTTTGATATCTACCAAAAGACTCGCCAAGACCGTGTCGCTAAAGTACAACAAATATCGGGAGAAAACTCATGGATGAGAACAACGCCAGATCCTACATGGTTATTTACTACTGATGTTTGGAATAACTCTTTAGTCGCTAAAAAAATTATAAGTAATAAGTTTTAAAATGGTAGAAAGAGATTTTTTGATTATCAAAACATGGGTTCAATGCAAATGGATATGCCCTAATGTATCACCGTAGTGCAACAGAAGAAATGTGCAGATGGTTAATAGACAATCTAAGTCATGATCCTGTATGGTGGTAGTGTATTACACCATGTTGCATCATCGGAGATTATAACATACCCAAACTTACTTAAGTTTGCGAAAGATCACATTGCAATTGTTAGAAGGATCGGCAGAAATAGATATATTAGTGTAGACACATTTGAAATATCACTCAAACTCACAAGTCGTGTTTACAGACTCGTAGGGGCAGACTTTATGAATGAGACTAGTACAGTAAACTAATACACCTCTGAGGATGATATTTCTGTCTTCCCATCACAGGAAAACAAGATTGAGGTTGCCTTAGCAATCGCGATTTTCTTAGTCGTCTTATTTGGACTGAAGATAACTCGGCAATAAGGAAGAGAGACAAATCTCTATCTTTAACATGTTATTTATATATTTACATTATTTTAATAGTATGCTTTTCTTAATCAATTAGCAATGCTAAGACTTGATAGATTACCAACTACTAAAACATGGATTGAGTTAAATCAAATTTATAATAGGCCAGATTCAGGGATATCAGAATTTAGGGGGAAGTCTAGAATCAACGGTTATGTTATCAGAGATGAATGTGTAATGAAAGTTGTTAACAGTACGGTTATTTCTGTACTGGAGAACAAGAAGGCAGATAAGACCGTACGCCAATTTGAAAGACCAGTGTTAGTTATAGAATGCAAGCATCACCAGGATAAAGATGTTGAATTTGAAGATAAAGACAAGAATCAGATATTCCAATATATGTTAGGTATGGATTTTGTTAATGCAATTTTAATGTCAGAATTCAAAGCTCTTGTCTATCAACGTAGTAGTAACATTCATTTAATCGGTAAGACCAGGCTCTTTTAAAACCTTTGAATACTGTGTTTGTTAGTAGCATCATATGTAGCTAATATCCTGAACCTAAATGGCACAGTTGAAGTGATTTTATGTTGGTTCGTACAGGTAAAATGCGTCAAGACTTTTCTCCTCCAAAATCTATTTCTGAATTCTATAGCTCCATCCTCAAGGAAGATGTCTCTATTGATAATGAGGGATTTCTTCTATGCCACGGAGATCTTGAAAAGAGAAACATGTTCTTAAAGGATGGAAAATTAAATATACAGACATGAAGTGGAGGCCAAGAGACCAAGTGTCAAGGTAATCCACTTTTAAAAGCTATTAGGTTTTACTCTAAAGTAGATATGCCAACAGAGGTAAATAGTGTTTCAGTATATTATATTTCCCGAGGCATCAAAGTTTCCTATCTAATATCTTCCACCAAGTAGTACCACGGGTCAAGATCTCCCTATTCAAAGATTTTTGGAACTTTCACGTTGGAAACCTTGTAAGCACCTACACAGTTATCTCTTGCCTCTTTACTAGTATATGCCTTATATGCCCTGTCGTTAGTAAGTATGATAGAGGGGTTACTGCGCAACAGAAGTGCTTAAATGGCCAGGTAGCACCGAAGTTCTTCCTCAATTCCGTACAAAGCAGAACTCCAATTTTTAAATTATTTAACTTCATCCTCTCTGTCATACCAAGTTTCTTGCCAAAAATAGGGCTCTTCCAGAAAAATGATTTCATGTGAATTTTTCCGATGACCTTTGCCTTTCTGGAAATAATAGCGGTATTAAAATATTATTTTTTATTGAACATTATTGTGTTTTAGAAAATAATTATTATAATTTCAACACTCTGTAATGCAAAAGCTAAACTTCTTAGACAAATATCTGACTGTGTGGAATTTCCTCTGCATGTTAGCTGGAGTGCTTATTGGATACTACGTCCCGGACGTCAAAGAAAATTTGGGAAGTTCCAAGTTTGGTGATGTTAATATTCCTTTAGCTATTGGCCTAATATGAATGATGTGTTCAATTTTATGTAAAGTAAGATACGAGATAGTTCATAAAACTTTAGGAAACAAGCATAGAAGTATATAGCAGCCTCTATGATAGCAAATTGGATTGTAGGCCCTCTTGTTAT
>KQ964513.1:81132-99624 GCA_001566745.1 Conidiobolus coronatus NRRL 28638
CAAATAGAGCTTTTTGTTATATTAAAACTGAAGCTTATGGAGCTGCTATTGAAGACTCCGATAAAGCTATTTCTTTAGACTCTAAATTTGTTAAAGTAAGCCTTTAAATTATTATTCACTTTAATAATAATAATAGTTTAATTATACTTATAGGCTTATTATCGTAGAGCAACCGCTAATTTAGCACTTTACCACGTTAAAGAAAGTTTAAGAGATTTTAGAACTGTAAACTAAACAAAAAGTAAAGCATAGTAGTAATAATACTAATATTTATAATTTACTAGGTTAATAAGTTAAACCCTTCCGATGCAGCTGCTAAAACTAAGTTAATAGAGTGCGAAAAATTATATAAGAGAATTTTATTCGAAAAAGCTATTCAAGTGAGTTCAATTAAATATTATGTCTATCCTTAGTTATGCTAATAATCAACAATTAGACTGATCATGATAAGAGATCCGTTGCTGATTCTTTAGATTTGAGCACTATAGGTAAAGAGATTATATAATAGGATTATTTATGCTTGATCTAATTATATTATAGAAGTTGAGCCCTCTTACGATGGTGAATTAATCGACTCTGAAGTTGGTATAACCGAAAGTTTTGTTAATAATTTAGTTGATCGTTTTAAGAATCAAAAGAAAATTCATAGAAAAATAGCTTATCAAGTAATATTATATGACTTGTTTATTTTAATACTATTAACTGATTTTATATAGATTGTTTTAGCTTGTAAAGAATTATTCACTAAGATGGATTCTCTAGTAGATATTCAAATTCCTAAGGGTTCTAAAATCACTGTTTGTGGTGATGTTCATGGTAATTATCTCTTTTTCTGATCGTGTTATATATTTATTAACATATTATTATCTAGGCCAATACTACGATTTATTAAATATTTTCGAAGTTAATGGCAGACCAAGCCCGACAAACATGTACTTATTCAACGGAGACTTCGTTGATCGTGGGTCATTCTCAGTTGAAGTTATATTTACTTTGCTCGCTTATAAGTGGCTCTATCCTAACTCTTTCTTCCTTAACCGTGGTAATCACGAAACCGATGATATGAACAAGGTTTACGGATTTGAAGGCGAAGTAAAGGCCAAGTTTAATGATATGTTATTCAATTTATTCTCGGAAACTTTCGACGCTTTACCCTTAGCTCATTTAATTCAGGACAAGGTCTTGGTCCTTCATGGAGGTTTATTCTCTAAGGATGATGTTACTTTGAACGATATTCGTAAAATTAATAGATTTGGTCAACCTACTCCTGGCAGTTTGATGAGTGAATTACTTTGGTCAGACCCTCAGCCTGAATTAGGTCGCGCTAAGAATAAGAGAGGTGTAGGTGTACAATTTGGACCCGATATAACTAAAGCCTTCTGTGATCATAATAACATTGATATGATTATTAGATCTCATGAAGTAAAGGATGAAGGGTATACAATTGACCACGACGGTAAATGTGTAACAGTTTTCTCAGCTCCAAATTACTGTGATTCAGTAGGTAATAAGGGTGCTTATATTCATATTACTCCTGAATTAGATATTAATTATTATAAGTTTGATGCAGTAGTAAGTCAGCTATTTATTCTCTCATTATTTATACTAATTTAACTTTTCTAGGCTCATCCCCCTGTTAAACCAATGCAATATTCAAGACAATTCTCAATGGGAATGTAGTTGATATTAAAAAATATGCTCTTTTTCACTAATTATATCTATAATTTAAAGTTTAATTAATTCCTTGCAGATCTAATTAATTGTGTAACTAATTCTTTAGTTTAATTGGTTAGTTTATCAGATTTAATTTTATAAAGATTGATTAGTGTGCTTGAAGCTTCCATGTGATTTCATACATAGCTGTTAATCTTATCAAGATATTATATAGCACTATAACTAAACTAGATTCTTTTTCATAAATAATATTGAATTTTCACTAAAAATATTGTTATTATTGTAACTAGTTTAACATTTTTACATTATAATTTTTGAGATATATGAGAGTTTTCCTATATTAAATTATTAAGAGAGGAGATAGTAAATAAGTTAGCTAAAAATTTTTATATCTAGATAATATGCAAAGTTTTAAATAGTAACCAGTTTTAGGCCCGATACAAGAGATATCATACTAATTGATATAGTATTTACATTTATGTAATTATTCATTAGTTGTGAATACATTGCCTTGCATATTATTTCTATAAAATTGAAGATGATATAGATTAAACAATTATAAATCACATTGCAAATAGTCAAAGATATATTAGCTATAAAAGTATCAATCACACAGCTGTATAAAGTGGATGTAATTCTAGTTTAATTTTGTAGAAGCAAACGAATGTAAACTTACACGTGCAACTTTAAAGATGATTTATTATTAGTATATTTCATTTTAAATATTAAGAAAATTATGTATTTAATATTAGCAAGCAGCTTTCAGTTAATCATATCTTAGCGTGCTTATATATCAATTAAAAATAATTATAATTCTTCTTTCTTGGTTTTGAAAAAATTAGTTCTTATAAAATTAAGTTTAATAATGTCAAAAATTAAGAGTATAAATAGTTTAGATAAAATAATAAGTATATGTTTTACTATCTGCTCGTTAAATACTAGATTCATGAATTAGTTATTTCAAAACTAACAATAAAATTGATAAATATCAGCTTAAATATTTTTAATTTACCTGTCTGTCCAGTCTAAAATTGTTATATTTTAACAATTGCTATATACTCAGAGTAATATTAAAATATTAAAATATTAAAATTATTTACTATTGTTATTATTATACATATATATATTTAATATATGTAAGTATTTATTCTCGCAAATTTATTATTAAATCTACTTTTAATAATATAAATATAAACATTTTAAGCTTAAATTTGATTTATAAATGTTTATCACATAAAATGTCTCATATGGTGACATGTTTAGATTGCAAAAAGGTTTAAATTGATATAATATTATCCCATAACAGTTTATTGAGTTTACGAGTATAAATACGAAATATGGCATAATAGATTTAAGACATTAAATGCTATTGAAACATATTTGAATTAATGGTTTAAATATTTTGAAAAATAGTGAAGATATAATAATAGATGTACAAAACTTGATAATTATAATAGATTATTAGTTTTTTACATTGGACAAAGCAAAGTATTAAAACAAGTTCACATATATGTCTGCTTCAAGATCAGAGAAAATAAGCCAAAAACATTTATTTAGCTCTAATAAATATCTAGAGATTTGAAAAATGAGCAGTTTCTGAATATAAACCATAAAACTTTGGCAAATCTTTGAATCTATTTTCGTGATGAAGCTGGATTAAAAGAAGTAATCGGTTTGCTCAAATAGCATTAAAGCTGAAAGAAGAAATTTATTTAGATGTAAAAAGTTTAATTCATAAAGCTCTAACAATAGAAAGTAAAGCTACAATGCATAAACTTGTCTTCACAGAAGTGCTTAAAAGCAATTGCATCGTCATCGCACAGAAGATTAGATTAAAAAATAGTAATATTTTTATGTTTTAGCATAGCTGAAAGTAGATATATCTCAGAGATAATAAAAGTTTTCGTTTGATGTAAAATATACACATAAATATAAACCCTAGAAGCAGTTCAAATATGCAGAGTTTCAAATAGTGGCTAATTTGATTGAAATAAATGAAAAATCAATTTGAAAATGAAATTCATTTGCTTAATTATTATAATGTTAAAACGCCTGTAAGTGTTGATAGTTATCTTTGTACCTGTTTTTATCTCTTTTAAGATTAGTAATGAATCTAAGATTTGCCCCAAGTTTAATAATAATTAAATATTTTTTATTATTAATCTATAGTATTGTTTAAAGTGGTATAAAACGACTTTTAAATAATGGAGCTATTAGCTTAATTAGTAACACTTAAATAAATAATATATTTTAGTTATTTAATTCCAGTTATATTATAATATTTAACCTATTTTAAAAGTAAATATTATAATTTTTATAAATATTTTAGTATAATTTTAATGATATCATTCAGATTTAAAGCTAAAAATATTTGTATGAAAAATATGGGCATTTAATACTGTATAATTAGTTGTGACTGAATTTTAGTTTTAAGCTAATATTGCAGGTATTATTTACAAGACATTTAATAATTATTATTCTTTTATTAGTTAATTTTTTAATTAAATATTGGGATTCTTTATATATTATATTTTCAGTGTATATATTTCTCAGTTTTGAAAAATAAAATTAATATTGAATAAAATAAGCTATACATTTAGTTATTTTAATATGCACATATTCTTTAGTGTGACAAAAATAGTAAAATATTTTTTAACTCCTATTTTCAAGGAGATATAGAAATACTTATGTAGCCGAATATGGCTCATTTGATTTAACGAGCTCTAAACGAATTTTTAAACAATTATTTAGTTGTAGATCGTATAAACATATATGGCGAGTATACAATTATTTGAGACTTCCTATATTTTTTAGGATCGAGTGCTATGTATTATTACTTTATTCAGTATAAATTACCTGTTTTTTATGTTTTAGAAAATGTGATGTGTTGAACATTAGTTTATATTATTGGTCGATCATTATTATATAATTTATATATCTATGAATTTATTATATTCATTGCTTATTAAATCCATAAAAGAAATATAAAATTGATATATCATTAAATGTATATGTAAATAGATTAATTATTCTAGTGGTAATAGTAAGTTGAAATGGTTCATAATAAAGCTGGCCAAATTTATTGATATTTGTAATATATGAATGAAATTTATTCCCTATACTCGGCAATTGATTCGTTATTTTTTATATCTATAATTAAAAATAAATATGGGGTAAAGGATTATTTTCTGCTGTTCTAATTTATATCATTTACATTTTTTTAAATCAAAATTGAGGGGATGTGGGGTAATTGTGAGTACTTGTCTAATATTTCTATATTGGTATATCAATACTTTTTTTATAACCTATAAATTCTTCAGGATAATAATAATATTATATAATTGAAACTTTTAAGGCTTGATATGGCTCTATAGTAACAGTGTTTATTTATATCAAGTAAAATTAATTTTATCCCCAGTTTATCAAAATTTGGCAACTTCCCAATTGATACATATTTATCATTCAAATTAAACTTGAATAGTAAATAACAATCGTATATCATCTTATATTATTCGATGAAATTGGTATATAAGCAAGGAGATAGCATAAGAATTGGCTCATTTGAATCTTGAAATTTTTTTCAACTATAAACGAAGTGTTAAATGAAGCTAGACAAGATATTGAACCTTAATAACCCAGGAAATAAAGCTAGCTATCGTAGCTCTCTTTCCGAGTCTTTAAATTTATATAAGAAAAAGGTTAATAAAACCTCTATAGAAGTCAAGCTAAAGAATGAAGATATAAAAGCTAAAAAAAATCTTTCAAAATATAATGAGACAAAGGATTCATATCTAGAGTGTCTCAAAAGGTATTTAAACGAAGACTTATATATAGATCCTACCAAAGCTATGGAACGTCTTCGTAAAGAAGTAGGTTTAGAGGTGAGCATTACGCTTGTTCAGTTAACTTTGACAAAGCTTAGGGAAGAGCTTGGTCCAGAGGTTATTGACCTGGATGAATTTGATATTAGAAATAGTCAGTTTAGTGATCGCTCCAAGCTAAAAGATATACATTTAGCATGTCTAAGGAAATGTATAGAAGAAGATAGGTTCATTGGTCCTACTGAGGCTTGGAATAGACTCCGCACAGAAACCGGAATAGATATAGCTAATAGTACTGTTCAAAAAGCACTGTTTAAGCTAAGAAAAGAAATGAGTCCAGAGCAGAATAGCCAGGAATCATCAGGTTCAGAATTCAGTTCTAAAATTACAGGTTCTTATTATAGATCTAAGTTAAAAGACTCTCATATAGATCGTCTTAGAGAATATCTGAAAAAGGATAGCCTTCTGCGCCCTAATGAAGCTATGGACCAACTTCGCAGAGATACTGGTTTAATTGTGAGCATTAGCACTGTGTATAGAGCTTTGTCAAATATTAGAGAAGAAATTCATACTAAACACGCTAACGAAAGCTCATCAACTATAAAAACTAAAAAACCCGTTGGTCGTCCCAGGAAACAAGGCCCGCGTCCAGAGCTCCGCAGAAAGAATTTAAAGGAAAATAGATATATAAAAACAGCTAAAATGATAAAAAAGTACCAGGATGAAACAAGCTTAGAAAAGAATAGTAAAACTACTCATAGAAATCTGAAAAGATCGATAAATAAAATGAGTTCGGAGTCTGCAAGGTTAAGTTCATCTGCTGCTAAAAGAAGGGAAATAAGCAATCTGATAAAGATAAAAGAGTCGCATATACAATGTCTCAAGAAGTATTTAAAACAGGATATATCGATAGGGACTACTGAGGCTATGAATCGGCTTCACGCAGAAACAGGCTTGGCGATATGCCCCAATACTGCCAGAACAGCACTAATAAAGTCAAGAAGAGAATTAGACGCAGAGTGTGGGAGCTCAGACTCATCTTCAGTTAAAAGTAAGCAATCTAGAACTCGCGCTAAACTAAATGATTCACATATGCAATGTCTCAAAAAGTACTTGGAAGAGGATAGGTATATAATGCCTACTAGAGCTAGAGAAAGACTTCAAGAAGATACTGGTTTGAATGTATCTGTTACGCCTGTAAGGAGTGCTTTGATAAATCTAAGAAAAAATATTTATCAATACTACAATGATCCTTCTATACCTGCTTCAGAATCTTTGGTTAATAGAAATTGGTATTTTGGCTACAATTTGCAGGATTCGCATATAGAATTTCTCGGAAAATGCTTGAGTAAGAATCATTTTATTGGTCCTAATGAAGCTAGGAAAAAGCTTAAGCAAGAGATGGGATTAGAGGCAAACGTTAGAGCTGTTAAGACTGCATTGAAAAGAATTAGAGGAAAAATGTATCCAAATCGCTTTAAACCATATTCATCAGCTCCAAAAGTGCAGCATAAATGCTATAAATTAAAGGAAGACCATATAACGTGCCTCAAGAGGTATTTGAGCGATAATAGCTCTATTAGTCCTGCTGAAGCTAAGAAAAAACTTCGTCAAGAAACGGGCCACGAATCGAGCCTTACTTTGGTTAATATCGCTTTGAAAAAGTTGAGAAAAAAGTGAGTTCAAAATAAATTACGTGTCTTGATTATTTCAATATTAATGGATGAATGTGAGATCTACTAATTCTGAATAAATGTATAGTTGAATAAAAATATCATGAAATAGTAATTTTTAAAGATAAAATCTGATATCATAAAAAGAGCTTATAAAACAAAAACATTATTCATTTTAAAACTAAGTTTTTTATATTTATAAAAGTATACTCCTCTATAAATTTTTCTTAGAAGTTATATATCTGTGCTTGAAGAATTCAAGATAAATAACTATATAATTTAACACAGCTGAGTAACAGTTGCTTTGATTTGCATACTAAAATTTAATGAATTTATATCTATCAGTTTAAATGGTTGATATAAATTCGCCCACATAAACTACTCAAAGCCTGTTATAGATTATAATAAGAAATTTAAAAAAATACATAGCTTTCTTTTTATAAAATTTAGAATTCAATGTAAGAAAATATTGAAATTTGGTTACTATTAAAGAGCTATTACATAGGGCTCTCCAAGTGTTTATAAGGAATTGATTTGTTGTCCTTTCTTAGTAATAAAAGAAATTAGATAAAAGTAAATTTCAAATGAGCTGATAAGCCATTGTAACCCATTGAACAATAAATTCAGCTTTGGAATGCTTCCTATCAATTTACTATTAATTTAAAAATTGTTTAAAAAACTTTAGTATTTGTGAAAATTTATATAAAATTCAACTCGCTGCTAATGTGATATATATAAATAATAATTCTAAACTAATAATACTGTGTGACAGCTAATAAATTACTATTTAATCTACATTTATAATTTTAATGAGCTATACACATAATCAATTAAAATCATATTTATTTTATCCTTGCTCATAAAAGTTTTTAGAAGATTTTAATATATAAAATTTATATTCTAAATTTTCTGCTAAATATTATATTTTTAAATCGTGATAAAAATTAATAATATATATAATATAAATAAATATAAAGTGCAAAAAGGAAGCTATGTTCGAGTAAATATTTAAGTTATTAATATTTTTATAATTTGCTCAATCCATATAACTAATAATTAAATTAAGACATAAGCTTGAGTCAATCTTCGTATAGGGAACGGATAATTTTAAATAACTGCCATACAAATTTGTAACATAAAATTGGAAATTTTAAAATGATATACTAAAAATACTATAGATTCTTAATTAATGAAGTATATATCACTAACCAGCAAGAAATATTGATTCAAGTTCAAATATTGCTTAAGAGATAGAAATGAAAATACTTGAAACTGTGACGCAGTTTAATTAGTATCTTAGAATATATTTTAAGCTTAAATACTAATATTTATTAATTGTCAATTTAAATTTTTAACTTCAAAGTTGACAAAAATCAAAGATATTACTTTGGATAAAATAGAATAATTTTAAATAAAAGTAAAATAATCAACGAAGCTATACAGTATAATTTAAATAAATATATAAATATATACTGCATATATTATAATAAAAGATATACATATAACCAAAATTGCCCGTTTTTATAAAAGTATAAAGTTATATCTAAAGTACTCAATTATTGTGGAAATTAATTTAAAAAAAGTTAATATCTTTTTTTACGTATAAAGCTATATTATATTATTAATTAAGCAATTACCTTATATTAACTTATAGTTAAATTATTGTAATTAACCTTGTAAAATAAACTGCATTTTTATTAGTCGGAGTTTATTATAGTATAGAATATTCCAATCATTAAAGTTTCTCATATTGTTTGATTAGTTCTAATAAGATTAATTTTGCTTAGAGTATTTTTTATAACTAATCTTTTTACTTTTATTTTATAAGATTTTTTAATTAACTTAATAGAAGTTTTTGTGAACTGTAGCGTGATATATAAAATATTTTTATATAGATTAGCTTAAACTTTTTATGCAAATCACAGTGAGTGTTATTTATCCATTTATTTATCTTAACAATGAATACTACTAAAGCTTCCTTAATTCGGGATTAATCGCTATTTAACTGAACCCTTTAAACAAAACAGAATATTTCTCGCTATTATCCTAAAATTATTTTTAGTCAAATTAGCTATATAAAATATTACGTCATATTTTAATATAATAAATCTTTAGAGAATACTATTTATACACAATCTGAGTAATATATACACATTAGGAAATAGTTAATTACCATTTAATAGTTAAACTTGAATAGAATTAAGAATAAATATTAGAGTCTCTCCTTTTTATACTACGAAAAATATATTGCATAATAGAATAGCATATTATTAATAAAATCTTTTGTGTTTATGGGTAACGCTGAACGTTGATAAATCAAAAACAAAGACAACTGGTAATTAAAATAAAAAGTTAAATATATAATTAACAAATATTCAAAATAGTATATTAAAAATAAATTTTCTTTATTAAACCTCATTCCTTCGGAAGTCAGTATTTCCTTATGGGGTAATTAAATTTGAAATTCAAACTAGTTAGCATACAAGTTTAATTATTTAATTCTTCCACTAGTATGTGATAAGTTGAATAGATAGAATAATCTGAATAGTATTTTGATTAACTTGGTTTCTTTTACTTAATATAAATAATAAAAATATTGGCATGATAATGTTAATATAAAAACTTCGCTAAATTAGCAATTACTAATATTACAATAATTTAACTATGTATAGTATATATCGGTTCTTGGAATAATATCAAATAAAACAATTTAAACGTGGTCATTATTTTATTATATTATTCTTAAATAGGAAGCGATTTCTTAATCCAGTAGAACTATTATTATTCAATAATTACTAATATGGCAAATTTAAAATTTTTATCCAAGTTTAATTGAATAGTTTATTATTATTGATAGGATTTAAGTTATTCAAAATATATTATTTTTTTGTTAATTGGGTTAGAAGTTGGGTAAAAATATTTTGATATCTATATAGAGTAACTTTATTATGTAAAAAGCGTTAAATTTTGAATATGATATTATAATAATAGTAGCGAAGAGTTCTAATATATTCTAACTATTAGTAATTTCTTTTATAGTTAATCTATAATCTTGCTTTTATAAATATAATAATAACTTATAAAATTAATAGTGGAAAATATAGTACCTTATCAATGCAATATAATACTCCTAAATGTTATGTTAGTATTCTCTTATATTAAAAATATTACGTCATAAACCACACTATAGCAATCTTTTTAGAATACTAAAATTTCAATTTAAAATACACCTAATTAATTAAAAAATATTATCAACATTTAATTTAAAAAATTTTAAACTTGGGTAATAACACTAAAAAGAGTATTTTTGAGCTCCTTTTATACCTGGAAAAAACCTTTATATTACATCATAATTAGAGTATATATGGCATATAGCTGAAATTTATGTTATTTACTATATATTGAATATTAGTAAAGAAATAGATTAATATAATAAATTAATTTATATTTTTAACAAACTTTCATACTTGCATATGTAAAACCTTTCAATATAGAAATCTCTATAACAAAGCGGGAAATTAGCAGGTCGATAAACTAAAATTCACTTTCAGGAGCGAGTTTTACTTTATGGGGTAATTGAAAAACACTTTTATATTTAAAAGGAAAATTATAATTATATGCAAGTTTAATGGCGTAATATCCGTTAGTATGTGATAAATTAATAGTTTTTAGAATAGTTAAAAAGAATTAATAATGTAGAATATTATGATGATTTGATACTTGACTAGTTTTGTCTTAACCAAAATTAATAAGTGCATTCTACATAAATTATAAAAATACTGAATCTATTAAGTATCCTAAAGTGTATACGAATATATCGGCTCTCAAAATAGACCAATGAAATAAAATAGGACAAAATTTTTTCTATTATTCTTAATTTGGAAACGATTACTTAATAAGAAAACCAATTGCTATTTCTTAGCTTCTAAACGAGTACATTTTAATTTTTATCCGAATTTTATTGACCAGGTTTATGTTTTTTGGTATATCTATTCAGTTCAAAGTGTTATTGCTTTTTATTTAGATATAGCTATATTATAGTTTTGTATTATACAAGATCGATAAAACCGATATGTTGGGATAGGTTATAGAGTTTGAATATAATTAAAAACATGATTTAAATTTATTTGTGTATGTAGTTAAGTCAAAGTATTTTATTATAAAGAGTGATTTTATTATCTAAAAGCGATAACTATTTTTTTGAAATTAAGCTATAATAATAAACATAAAATTATATTCTATTATATAATCTGACCCTTAATATTTTTGTATTTAGCAAAATTATCTACTTACATAGTATTGATAATACCTGCTTATAATATAATAAAATAAGATATTGAAGCTATTAATCCAACATAATACTCCTAAAATACTATAAGTCTCTTATGTTAAACTAAAAACCTGCATTATTGATTTAGTGTTATAGTCCCCTTAGGTATTATATTAATTTAAGTTATATTTAAGTTAATATATTATATTGAGTGTTGATTAAAAAAATTCAAACTTGTACAATAACGCTAATCATGGTATTTTAAACTCCTTTTTATAATGGAAAAAAGCCCAATATTTATATTATAATCAACGTGTACATATAATTAGTAAAGCTTTGGTTTTATTAGTTATATATTGAAATAAGTAAATGAATAAACAATAAAATAATAATTTAATTTTAACAAAACTTTAATAATATAAAATTATTTAAAAATTAACGTATATAGAAATCTCAAATCAATGGGAAATTGGTAGTTTATTTAAATTTCTATTCACTCTCGGATGTGAGTTTTACTTTATAAGGTAATCCAATAGCTCTTTCTTGCTAAAAAGAGATTAATAAAAATGTACGCAAGTTTAATGACTTTAATTTACTATTTTTTTTAAACTTTGATTAAAAAGATTATACACATTATGTTGAATAAATTTGATTATTTCTCTATTAAACTTCGAGTCAAGTTAAATGAAATCGTTATCAATCTTTTAAAGTTTTTTTGCTTTATGGGGTAATTACAGTTGAAAAAGGAAACTGATTAATATACAAGTTTTAATGATCTAATTTTTCCGCTAGTATACGATAAGTTGAATAGATAGAATAGCTAGGAGAAAGAATAGTATAGAATATTAGTAATATATTGGCTAACTTAGCATATTTTGCTTTATAAAACTAACAATCTATGAATATTAATGCTAATAAGCAAATTCTTGCTAAAGATTAGACTGAAGAATATTCTAAGTATTTAGTTATGCTAGTAAATATCGGCTCCTAAAATATAAATTCAAACTAATTTGAGTGTGGATAATATTTTTTTCAATTGTTCTTAATTAGGAAGCGATTACTTAATTAAGAAGACAAAATTATTATTTCATAGTTACCAAAAGAGTGAATCTAAAATTATTATCCAAGATTAATTGATCAGTTTATTTTTGATATAGCTATTCAGTTTAAGGTGTAGTGCCTTTTGAAAGAGTTAGTACAATATATTAGTATATTTGGCAATATTAATAAAATGGATATGTTTGCTTTAATTATGGTTTTGAATCTAAATCAAAATATATAGTCTCTATAAAGCAATTTTTATTTAAAATGAGCTGAGTTTTGAACATTAAACTAGAGTAATATAGTAAGAGTTATAATTGATATATTATTAACTTTCTTGTAGATAGTTAAGCTATATACTTATTATTATAATGATAATATTAACCTGTAATAATATAACAATACTCCTAAAATACTTCAACAAATCGATATAAGCTAAAAAACTTGCGTCATAAATTATAATAAGGTAATCTCTTTAGAATATTACAGTTTCAATTTAAAATACACCTAATTAATTGAAAAATAAAAATATAATTAATTCTAATTAATTTTTTTTAAAAAGCTTGAAAGAAGTGCTAGAACGGAACATTTTGAACTCCCTTTTATACTCGAAAAAAGCATAGTATTTACATCATCATTATGTATATGCTATATTTTAGTAAGATTGTCTTCAATGCAATATTTTTGAATATTAGTACAACAATAAAAAATATAAAGCTAAATTTATCAAATTTTCATACTATACACTTATAAATTGCCTATCAATATAGAAATCTCTATAGTCAACGCGGAAAATTAGCATGTTTATAATAAACTAATATTCACTCTAATAACTGGGCATTACTTTATGAAGTAATATTAAACACTATTTTATAAAGGATTATAGCTGTATGCAGGTTTAATAGCTAAATATCCGTTAGTTATGTGATTATTTAATATTGTAGAAAATTCATAAGAAGGGTAGTAATATAGAGTGTGTGAATAATTGTAGAGTTTTTGTATTAGTAATGATTCTATTTTATAACTTTAATCTTTTTAATATTTTCCAAAGCTAATAAAAATCACTGCGATACAACAGTGTTAACTTTAAAATCCTTTATTAAATAACTAAATTTAATCATTGAAAATTATACAACTCAATACAATATTAACATCAACTTTTCTAAGCTTTTCGGTTCCAAATGCACATATTTCAACTAAATAGAAGCCATTTTATTCAGGGTGTGGACACAAATTTTAATAAATTGTTTGTTATAGTCTTAATTAAGCCAGAATATAATTATATTCTTAATGTACTAATTTGGTAAGTACGGATTTATCCGGAAAATGGACGGAAGTTTCTTTTTTTGATTTATGTATTGAAATAATTATTCATTTAGAGTTTAGTAGTTTTATTTAATAAATATCTAATATATGATATATTTGTTATTGAATTATATACTGGCAAATAACGTTTAATGCCCACCTTATTAATACGTTGAATTTAATCAAATCTTGAAATTAGTAATTTATATGAAATTTAAACGCATACATATTTCTATAACAATCCAAAACACAATTAAATCTCAAACTTTGAGCATTAAACAATTGATTAAATTGCAAAAAATTCTAATTTTAATTTTTTATGTAAATTAGTTATTATTATGTCCGCTTCCAAATTTAGTAACCCTAAATAATGATAAAATTTCATACAAATTATTAAAAATTATTGAGCTTTGCAAATGAGTTTATTGGAGTAAATAAAAATAACGAATGTGTGTGAACGATTAAGTATCATAATTAATATGCCTTAATTTGGTGAAATTGATTAATAGTAGGTTTATTGCAAAATTTTGTATGAATATAAAAAGAGCTATGAGAATTTGATTAGCAGTATACCAATATTTAATTATTTATATATTAAAGCAAAACCTTAACCTTATCTTTATTACTGCTTTATTAAAATTACAAAAATGGGTAAAAGTGGAACTGATACACAAAAACCCACTAAAATTGAAGACGTTCCTAAAGTAGGAGTCTTCGGTCTATTCCGATTCACTACAGGATATGATCACTTCCTCCTAGCCGTAGGAACTATATCTGCTGCCATTGCTGGAGCCGCCTTACCTTCCATGTCCCTACTATTCGCCGGTCTTACCAAACTCTTTCGCGAATATCAAACCGAGCTTATTACAGAAGATCAATTTCAAGCCGAAATCAATGAATATACTCTATTCTTTGTTTATTTAGCTATCGGTGTATTTACTACAAATTATCTATTCTTGAGTAGTTTTAACTGGGTCGGTTCCAGAATAACTCATAAAATTAGAAATAATTACTTACAAGGACTTTTAAGACAAGAGATAGCCTTTTTTGATTATTTGGGCGCTGGTGAAGTAACTACTAGAATTATCAGTGATGTTAACAGAGTTCAAGAAGGTATATCGGAGAAATTCGTTTTAATCATTCATGATTTCTGTACATTCTTATGTGGTTTTATTATTGCTTTCTGTACAGATTGGAGACTTAGTTTAATGTTACTTACTTTAGTACCTTTCGTTGTATTTGTTGTTACTGGTATGATGATTGTAGGTTTAAAGTTTAGTACCAAGTCACTTGATAAATACTCTTCAGCTGGTACTATTGCAGAAGAATGTATCTCTACTATTCGTACAATCACCTCCTTTAACTTACAAAATCGTATGTCTAAGCGTTATCAAACAGGGTTAGTTGAAGGAGAAAAATGGAGTATAAAATCCACTAGAATCTTTGCACTTGGTGTTGGGGCTATTTTCTTCATTCTTTACTGTGGTTACGCTCTAGCTTTCTTCTATGGTGCTAGATTAGTTGCTTGGGAACTTTCAACTCCTGAAAATATCATCCAAGTATTCTTTGCTATTATGATGGGTTCTTATGCTTTAAGTAGTATTGGTCCTTATGTTCAATCTGTAATGAAAGCTCAAGGTGCTGCTGCTAAACTTTATCAATGTATTGATAGAAAGAGTAAAATTGATCCCATTGCCGATACCGGTCTTAAGCCAGCTGTAGTTCGCGGAGAAATAGAATTCCGCAACATTAAATTCACTTACCCCTCTCGTCCAGAAGTTCAAATCTATGAAAATCTTAGTTTAACCGCTAAACATGGTGAAACTGTTGCTTTAGTAGGTGCTAGTGGTTCAGGAAAATCTACAGTTGTTCAATTATTAGAAAGATTTTACGACCCTGATGGTGGTGAAGTTTTATTAGATGGTGTACCAATTAAAGATCTTAACTTACGCTGGTTCCGTCGTCAAATTGGTTTAGTAGCTCAAGAACCTATTTTATTCAATGGTACAATTGGTCAAAATATTAAACGTGGATTAGTTGGCACTCCTTTAGAAAACCAATCTGAAGAAAAGCAACAAGAAGCTATTGTTGAAGCTTGTAAAATGGCTAACGCTCACGATTTCATCTCTAGCTTACCAGCTAAATACGATACTAATGTTGGTGAACGTGGTTTCTTATTAAGTGGTGGACAAAAGCAAAGAATTGCAATTGCTAGAGCTATTGTTAGAAATCCTCCTATATTATTATTAGATGAAGCCACTTCCGCTTTAGATACTCAATCAGAAGTTTTAGTTCAAGAAGCTTTAGATCGTGCTAGTGAAGGTAGAACCACTATTGTAATTGCCCATCGTTTATCAACCATTAGAAATGCTCATAAAATCGTTGTAATGGAAAGAGGAAGAATTTTGGAACAAGGCTCTCATGACGAGCTTATTGCTAATCCTAATGGACCTTATAGTAAATTAGTTAGTTTACAAGAACTTAAGAAGACTAGTGAACCTGAATATACTGATGAAAGTGATGAAGATACTTACCACAGTGAAAATGATATTGTTGGAAAACCTATCTCTCGTAGCCCAACTTCCCAAAATGCTTTCGATCCTGCTTGTCCTTAACCACCAGAGATTCACAAAAGAGTATTCATCCCCAAGATGAAGACGAAGAATATAAGCCATACAGCTTAGTTATGTTCTTTACCAAAATCATCTCAGCTTACAGACCTTATGCCTTACAATTCTGCTTAGGTGTAATTGGAGCTATTATCCTAGGTTTATCTTTCCCCGCCTATGCTGTTATTTTTGCCAAAATGTTAAAAGTATTCGAAATCCGAGACTCTCAAGAGATGATCGATGGAGCAGACTTTTGGGCTTTAATGTTCGTTGTATTAGCTGTTATCATTTGGACTACAAACTTTTTACAATTACACTTCTTAGATTATTGTGACGCTAAATTAACTACTAAGCTAAGGACCTCCGCTTTTGAATCTGTATTAAAACAAGAAACTGGATGGTTTGATAGATCAAGCAATTCTACCGGAAACATTACTTCTAAATTATCCACCGATCCTCAAGATATTTCAGGTTTAGGAGGTGCCGTTCTAGGTTCTATTATTCAATCCTCTTTCAACTTATTCGGTAGTCTTATTGTTAGTTTCATTTTTGGTTGGAAATTAGCTATTGTAGCAACCGTTTGTGTTCCTATTTTACTCTTCTCCGGTTACTTTGAAGATAAATCTCTCCAAGGATTCCAAAAGCATAATGCTAAGGCTTACTCCAAATCTTCTGAAATTGCTTGTGAAGCTACTGGTGCAGTTAGAACAGTTGCAGCATTAACTCAAGAGGATGTTATTTGTGATTATTATGATCAAATTATGTTGGGACCTTTGAATTATGGATTTAAAAAGGCTTACTACAGTACCCTTTACTTTGCTATTAGTAGAGGTATTGAATTCTTAATCTTTGGTTTAGTATTCTGGTACGGTGGAAAATTAGTTATCAATGAAGGTTATACATTTGAAACCGTTGTAACTATTTTCACAGCTTTAGCTTATGGTGCTAGTTCCGCAAGTGGTTTATTAGCTTTTATCCCTAATATTGTCAAGGCAAGAAAAGGTGCTACTAGCTTATTCGGATTAATTGATAGACTTCCTTTAATTGACTCTACACCAGAATCTCAAGGTAAAAAACTACCTACTGGAGATAATGATAGGCCCGTATCTGGTAAAATTGAAGTTGAAAGAGTCCAATTCTATTATCCCACTAGACCTGGAATTAAGGTTTTGAGAGGTGTTAACTTTACCGTTCAACCTGGTCAATTCATCGCCTTAGTAGGTCCTAGTGGATGTGGTAAGAGTACCATCATCTCTTTAATTGAAAGATTCTACGATGTTACCAAAGGAACTATTAAGATCGACGGCATGGACATTAGAGATTACCACTTACCTTCCTTAAGATCTCATGTGGCTTTAGTAGGTCAAGAACCCTCTCTTTATGATATGACTATTGGTGAAAATATTGCTTCCGGAGTTCGTAGTGGTCATGCTAAACCCACTCAAGAACAAATAGAAAAGGCTGCTCAACAAGCTAATCTCCACGACTTTGTAATGTCCCTACCTAATGGTTATAATACTAGTGTAGGTAGTAAAGGAACCCAATTATCTGGAGGACAAAAGCAACGTGTTGCTATTGCTAGAGCATTAATTCGTAACCCAAGTATTTTACTATTGGATGAAGCAACTAGTGCTTTAGATGCTGAAAGTGAAAAGGTAGTACAACAAGCTCTCGACAATGCTAGAGAAGGCAGAACAACTTTATCTATTGCTCACAGATTATCAACCATTCAAAAGGCCGATGTAATCTTAGTATTTGATAAGGGTTATATAGTAGAAAGGGGAACTCATAAAGAGTTATTGGAAAAGAAGGGTACTTACTATAATATGGTAAATCAACAAAACTTGAACGAAAACCACTAATTATTTCGACTATCAAAATTTAAATTATACATATTTTTATTAAATAAAAAAGTTTTATTATTTCAGATATATAATTTTCTAATTAGAATACTATTAATTAATACTTTCTATATATGAAGCAATATTTTAAATTTTATTATACTATAAACAGAGCTTTGCACAAGTTTTAAGTATTAAAGAATAAATAAGGAGTTTCAATAATTATTCATTAGAAAATTATAATTTAATGTAAAAATT
>KQ964515.1:24185-40444 GCA_001566745.1 Conidiobolus coronatus NRRL 28638
ATTTGATGACTGAGTTTAGCATTGAACTAAGTATAGCATAAGATAAGAGTAATATAGTTAAATTAATATAATTTACCTCAAGCTTATCAATAGTATCTCTATAAAATTCTTCAGGTGTATTGGCAAGAATTTCAGGGATAGCAGCTTGGACTAAAGTATTAGGACCTAAAACAACTTGAGCCATAAGGAAAACACCCTTCTTAATTTCTGCTAAACGATCATGTCTATCGTGGAACATAACCCATCCAACTCTCCAGCCGGGAACTAACCATTGCTTGGCTAAACCACGGACTGAGATAACGGGAACTTCTTTGGTTAAAGTGGCCATGGGGAAGAATTTGTTTTCGCCAAAGGTCATATCACCATAAATTTCGTCAGCAATAACAGGGACCTTATATTTTTGACAAAGTTCTAAAATAGCAGTTAAGTGTTCCTTTGAGTAGACTGAACCACAAGGGTTAGAGGGGTTGTTAACTAAGATACCAGCGGTATTTTCATCAATAAGGGATTCAATATGAGCCAAATCAGCTTCCCAGTTCTTTTCAGGCAATAAGTTATAAGCGCGAGTTTCAAAACCTCTGGTACCGGCAATGGTTTCGTAGAGGGAGAAGCCAGGGGTGGGGATTAAGAGGTTTTGACCCTTGTCTACTAAGCAAGAGAATACTAATTCAAGGGCACCAGAACAACCTGAACCAAATACAATATCCTAAGGCTTTAATAAGTATATATAAGATTTATATAGATCAGTTATATTACGTCAGCAGTTAAAGGAGCTTCAGGTGTGCTATATTTCTTAGCAACAGCTTCACGAGCTGTAGCAATACCTGTAATAAATAAGGTTACTTTAGCGAAATAAATTTAATAATTTAACTAACCATGAGCTTGAGCGTAACCGTTATGTTTACCCTCTTTAATAATTTTAATTAAAACTTCATCAATACTGGGGTCAACTCTTAAGTTTCCGAATACGGTAGGGTCACCTATAAACTCTAGTTAATATATTGTATATGATTTACGGCATATCCAAGTACCAATAGATAAACTAATAACGTGCTTATCAGCATTGGGCTTGATATTCATGTTTTCTAATACAGCTCTAATGGGGTTGAAAGTATTTTTAGCGCTTGTTGAGCTGGAGATGGACCAGCTTTCAGTATTTCTTTTAGTCATCTTTATTTTTTGCTTTTTTTAATTATAAAAAGTTTAATAAATGATGACGACTGCTTGATCTTATATACCCAAATCCACATTCTAATTAAGTTTTACCGCCTAATATTTAGTAAAAATTTTTCTTGCTTGTCAAGTCCGAGAATTCTATTTTTGAATTTTGTGGCAACGTGATAGGTCGCTCCTCAATAATTAATTAAGATAAATTATCATAAATTATCCTTTATTAGTGGTGACAACTGTTTTTGATGATATATGGGTAATATTATGTTTAATAAGTTTATATATTGTCAAAAAGCATAAAATATGTATGTTTTAATAAATCTATGTAAATATAAGGTTTAGTATTATATTTGATACAAAAATTGCCAAAAATGACTTATAATTAAATTGATATAAAATATAGCTTACAGTATAACGTCCATTATAACATATACCCAATTATACCTAATATAGATGATATGAACCTAGCATCCAATAAAACTCTTTCGCCCCTACTCTATCACGCTCTATAAACTTCCAGCAAGTGGATAATCCTTATATGCAGCTAAATATAGCTAAATTAAGTAAAATTCGTAAGTTTTTAAATATGATTATTTTCTGTATAATCTCAATTACAAAATTTACCCTAATTCACAGCCTCGGGACGACTTTTTAACTCAAAATTTAATTTAAACCATAATATTAAATTAACTAAAATTTGTATAAAAAAGTCTATTTTGCAGGAAAGTCAAAGTTTAAAATTTATAAAAGAATAAAGAAATAAAAATGACTCAAAATACCGCTACCAACAATACTTTAGGAGAAAATGATTTGAATATTTTAGAAAAAATCTTTGACCCAGAAGGTAAATATAATTTAGTTTAATTAGAATAACAGTATTAATTGTATTTTAGGCATGACAAGTGCCCCTCCTCAAAAGAAGCCTGAATTACCAGAAGGTAAATTCAATTATGAATATCATAATAGCTTTTTTCTAATGATTATTTATAGGCCCTACACTAAACTTAGACGCCTCAGTATTACAAAAAATTAAAGCTTTAGAAGTAGAAGGAATAAAATTTGCTGAAGAAGGTTCCCTTGACTCTGCTATTGAAAAGTTTACAGAAATTATTAAATTAGAACCTAAATACTCTTCTGCATATAACAACAGGTAAATATTTTATATTAATCTAATTAATAGAGTATTAATTTGAATTTAGAGCTCAAGCTTATCGTATGTCAAACAAAATGGAAAACTGTTTAGAAGATTTAGATAGTGCTATTAAATTTGGACTTGAAACCCACGATAATAATACCCTCAAACAAGTAAACAAAGCTCACTCTTAAATATTGCTCAATTAACTCTAATTTTTCGTTTAGGCATACACTCAACGTGGTTTAATTCGTAAAACTCGCGGTGAAGATGAATTAGCTTTACAAGATTTTGAATTGGGAAGTAAATTTGGCAATGCTTTAGCTAAGAAGATTGCTGTTCAAGAAAATCCTTATGCTAAATTATGTAGCGCTATGGTTAAGGAAATGATGGCTAACGCTAAACAAATCTAGTTATATTATATTGTTATTTTTTGTATTAAATAAATTAATTAAAATTGATATAGTTGTAATTCTACTTTTATTATTATTAAATTCTTATTTTATTTATTATGTAATGTTCATTTGTAACACGTTTTATAGCAAATGAGATTAAAGTAAATAGCTTAATCATCATCATCAGCTACACTCTTCTTTCCTCTACCTCTACCTCTACCTCTACCACGTCCTCTCCCACCTGCTGTTGTAGTTGACTTTGATCTTGCACTCTTCTTAGGTTTTTTACCTTCTTCATCTGAATCTGATGCTAATATAATAGCGTCATCATCGCTTTTATTATTGCCAT
Source organism: Conidiobolus coronatus NRRL 28638 (assembly GCA_001566745.1). Lineage (NCBI taxonomy): Eukaryota > Fungi > Entomophthoromycota > Entomophthoromycetes > Entomophthorales > Conidiobolaceae > Conidiobolus > Conidiobolus coronatus. Next base: position 27,232 of record KQ964515.1, read on the forward strand.
TATCCATTTCCATATTTAAATCCTCATCATCACCCATAAGATTATTTCCTTTATCAAAATGAGTTTCCAGCAAGCTCAAATCTCTTAATTTCATACTAATAAACTCAGCTTTACTCCTAATTTGATTCTTTCTCCCTTTACTATCCAATTTATATAAAACTTGTTCATCAGTCAATCCTTTTTGTAATTCTTTGACAGTTCCTTGAATAACTTTTTCTACACCATACTTATCTTCCTTATCTATTAATTTATGTACAGCTCTGTCCAATGTAGTTTGTGGAAGGAGTTGAAATTGTGTTGCGTTGTTAAATTCAGCGAGTACATCCTCTAGTTGGAGGTTATCGAGATTAATCTGGGTTGAGAGGTTGAATTGACTGCCTGAGGACTGGCTCTTTTCTCCCTTAGCTTTACGAGGAGTTTGTTTGTAGAATTTGAGGCAAGACTTAGGGTTAGCGACTAAAGGTTCTAATAAAGGATAAAATCTAATTGGACTTAGTTGAGAAATTTGTTCTTGATATGTTACTTTTAATCTTATTAAAGGTAAAGGCACCACAGTTGCTGTTTTGTTCAATGCCATAAAGTTTTCTTCTGCCTTTTTTACCATTTTTTTAATATAATCAATGATAACAACGCTGATTTCCTCCCAAGTGTAGGAATTTAACTCTGTAAATTCACTTAAAGAAATCTCATCTATTTCAAACTGTCTAACTGTTTTCAATGGAATTTTCTTTAACTCTCCATTTTTTTCTGAATCAACTTCTAAAATAAAAGCGTGTTTACGATCCGCTTCGCCTATACTAAGTGCTGTTGCAACTGATGAACCAGGTTGAAGTACTTGGAAACTTCTTTCAGAATTATATTCTACATTTGGGATACACTGATGCTCATGGCCCCAAATTACTAGGTCCATCCATTTTGGTAAAAATGCTTCAGGAAGGAAATTAGTATCGGAATGAGCTATTCTATTCTGATGAACTACAAGGATATTATACCATTCGTCACGATCTTCAGGTGGATAAAAATTAACATTATTATTTCTAAAAGTTCGGTATAAACGCTCATCCCTAACATTACCAATACCATATAAGGCAACTTTTACAGAGCCTTTTGTTAATAAAATTGGATGTACATCAATTGCGTCTACGCGATCGAATTTACCAAAGTAATTTACGAGACCAGCGGTTGATAAGAGATCTAAACTGCATAATCTTTCAACACCACTTGGGTCATCATGATTACCGTGAATTGAAAAGATGGGGAGTCTTACTCGGAAATCACCACTTAAAAAATTAGCTGTACCAAAGCGATCCATAAAGTTTAGCGTCATATCGGACTCAATATTCAACTTGGATCTACTAGATTTTTCTCCTGAACCAAAGGTATACTGACGGATAAGGGACATACAAGCGTGTAGGGAAGATCTAGTGGGTAAATTGTCATGGAATAAATCACCTCCAAGTAATATCATATCTACATTCTTTTTATTGGATATATTTAGAATTTCTTCAAATGAATTTATGGAGTCTTGACCTCTGATATTGTCGCGTTCCATATATCCCAAGTGGTTATCTGAACTAATTAAGATTTTTAATTTTTCATTCGTTTGCGTACTCTGTTGAGTGCTATGAATTGAATGGGATTCTTCTACCATTTTTTATTATTTTTTATATATTGAATAATTTTTTAATTCAAATTTAACATTTATGACCTTAATATCTTGGAATTGTATTTAATTTAGGGCTATTTACTATTATGGGATTTTTTTACATTTACTGTTTGTTTTTGTTAAATAGACAATCAATTGTAGAATAGTTTAAAATATGTACAAAGAGATTTATATGTATTTAATATAATTTATTTCTTAGCAATTGTTAATATTTGAGAACAATATTAAATCTTTCTATGTAATATTAATGACTGCTTATTCAAATATTGCTTATTTCAATAAACTAAACTCTATTTAGTAGAATTTAAAAGTTAATATAATAATTGGTTAAAGTTAGTTATTAGTAATAATTAATAAGCTTTAGAGTAGTTTATTTAAACTAATATAATATGTTTATTAGTATGTGAATTGAGTTTAATATGGTGCTGGATGGCAATCAAATGATAAAATGTAAAACATCATAATTGAAAAGCGAATATATATTTTATCATGGTTAGTAATGTTATAAAAATGCGACAGTTAGAAATTACCAGTATAAAAGTTAAATAAGGTAAGTTCTAATTTTACTCTAACAAAGCAAGTTATACTAAAACATTCAAAAATTTATTTTAATAAAGACTTAAGCAATCTATTTCTTCAAAGTTCTCTGTTTTTCAGCACTAATAACAACTCTTTCATCAACGAATAAACCTTTTCTCCTTCTAACCATATCCATATATTTCTTAGCTACATTAGCTCTATCAGCCTTCTCTCCCAAATCTTCCAATTCCTCTTCAGTAGTAGGCACCCAGAAGGGGTTTTGATCGTATACTTCAAACCCACTAAATATTAATTGAGGAATAGCAGCTCCACTAGTTTTTTTACGTATTTCTTCAGAAAATTCAAAACTTTCAATTACAGGTAATTTTGCTGAAATTTGGAAGAATGTTGTTCCTTCTTTCATTTCTTCGCTTAATACACGACCTCTACGACGAGCAAGTACTGCATAAACTTTTCCTAATACTTCGGCTGTAGCTTGAATATCACAGGAGTAGGTTGCTAATAACATTCTTGGGGAAAGAGATAAGAAAGCTTGCTTGAACCCTCTTTTACCATTGAAATAACTTGTCCTGATAATACTTTGCCCTTTTGAGTTGGAGTTTCAGTTCCTGAAATTGGCTTTTCGCCTAAAACAATTTTTTCAACAATGAAACAAGTACCAGCTACAGGTTCAGCACAAAGAGGACCTTGTTGTGTAATAACTTGGAAACCAGTGCGGATACCTTCTTCTATCTCACGTTGAGGCAAATTACTTCCGAATCCCCAATCTAAGCTATCTTGAGTTTGGGAAGCTGATTTAGTGCGACCTGCAAGTTCGAACCAACAGCGCTTAGAATATCCTAACTTATTAACTAAGATATTTGATCCAATACCCTTAGGTCCAAATGACCATATTTGATCGACTATACCTTCCCAGCCTTCTTGTTTAGATTCTTTAAAAGCATTCTCTAGTTGATTGGCAAAATCATCAGCTGTAATTGATTGCTGTTGGTGTCCTAAAGTCAAAAGATCTTCGGGTGATAACTCTTCCATATTTTGATCTTCTTCTGGAGATTGGGCATTGGTAAGTTGATTCGATTTGCTAGTTTGAAGTTGTTTAATGGTATTAGCTGATTTTAATAAAATTTCGTGAACTTGAGATGGAAGTGGAACAAGACGGAATACCATTGAAAATTCACCTGTTGATGATTCAATAGTTACTTGTCCAGTTTCGCTTTGTTGCCAATTTCCGGAAGTTCCTTCTAATGGATATACAGTTTCTCTAAATGGAACAATTGGATCGGATACTTGAATTTCAATTTGTGCAAATCTATCCCTTAAATCAGTTAAACAACGCTCTAAATGAACTTCACCAGCACAAACTAGAACATGTTCACCAGTTTCTTGTAAAATAATTTCTACTGAAGGATCTGATTGATTTAATAATTTTAGACCTTCTTCCAACTTATTCAAATCTCTAGGGAACATGGGCTCTAAAGCAACTCTTAAAATTGGAGGCATTAAATGACGCAAAACGCCCAAGTTGCGACAATCTTTAGTTGTTGATAAAGTACCAGTTTTCAAAATGTGACCGTCAATTCCAGAGATACCAAATACGTTACCAGCAGGGACTTCAGGCAAATCGTATAAATCTCTTCCCATTAATAAATAGAGTCTTTCAACAGTAATTTCACTACAATGCTCGTCTGGTTTGTTTGGATCGTATCTAGGGCCTAAAATGTAAATTTTTTGACCTAATTTAATTGTACCAGAGAAAATTCTAGCAAACCCAATTAATACATTCTTTGGACTTTCAACAATTTCTGAAGTATTGAGAGACATGGCTTGTAATTCATCCTGAGGGGGTAAAGAAAGATGCTGGGCTTCAGGTTGAGCTTCCTCTTTCTTTCTCATTAATAACTCTCTAGTACGTCTTTCTCTCATTTCTTCAGCTGTTAATTGAACTCTGCGATTTTCAGGTAAATTCTCTGGGGAAACGTAAAAGGTTTTGGATACGTAAGCTACCATTTCAGAATCAGGGTTATTTTCACAGTTATAAACCATTTTTTCTACTTCATTGGATGGTTCAGGGTTTGTATCGCTATTTGGGTAGAGAATTTTTGGCATTCGCTTGGGTTGAGCTTGAAGGGGTGAAGGTACTTTTTCGACTACAGTGAGTAAACAAGTAGAGGCTAAGGATAACCATTGACTCATAATTGTCCAAAGCAAACCTCTAGTATCCTTACTCTTTAAATCTCTTGGGTTTACTTTAACACCTAAACTAGTAATAATTTTGCTTACTTTATCGGCATCTGGATTCATATAAACGCAGTCATATACGGACCAAATTTGCTCTAAAATAAATTGAACAAACATAGGCTTTAAAGCTTTGTTATTTTTTAAGTGTTTTGGTAATAACACGCTTTTAGTTTTGGGGTCAAAGTAGTAACTTCCCCAAAGACACTTTAATAAAGCTTTTTCATTCATACCCAATTTTTTAGAGTAAATTTTAGCAAAATTTTCTATTCTAAAGGCCCAACCATCGATAGCACTACAGAAAATTACATTACCACGTTCTGGAGCAAAATAAATATCACTATCGTCCCTTTCTTCTAATATCCATTCTCCTTCCTTTACATCTTCGCCTTGTTCCTTTTTAGCATCGAGCTTTCTAGAATCTTCACCAATAATGTCATCTGTAAAGAAGGAAGCAATAATAGCATTTACTTGTTCTAAAATTTTTGTTATATGAACGTAAGCTTCGGAGGGTGACATTTGTAACTCAGTAATTAAACGGTCGACCTTATTAAAAACTAAAATAGGCTGAATTTTTTCAACCCAAGCTTGTCTTAATACTGTATGGGTTTGAGTACAAACTCCTTCAACGCTATCTACTAAAACTAGAGCTCCGTCACAAATTCTAGAAGCTGAACTGACTTCACCTGAAAAATCTACGTGACCAGGGCTATCGATTAAATTAATTAAATAATCTCTATCCTCAGTGGTACCATCTTTTGTTAGGGCTCGAACAGGGAAGTGTAAACTGATAGCTGAGGATTCCATAGTGATGCCTCGTAATTGTTCATCCTCTCTACTGTCTAAGTATCTAACTTTACCCGCTATTCTAGAACTGATAACACCATTGGAGGCGAGTAAAGAGTCTGATAAAGTGGTTTTACCATGGTCTACGTGAGCTAAAATACATAAATTCCTAATTAAACTAGGATTTGATTGTAGCTTAGAAGCTTGTGTAGAGGTTAAAATAGGCATTTTATATTGTTATATAAATTTTATTTGAAAGATATTGGTTTAAGTATGTTACAAAAGTTTTAAGAAATTCTATTCTATATAAAAAGTTTAAATAAATTTAAGATTAGAGTTAGTATTTTTCTCGAGTCTTATTAATTATTAATTCTAATATTTATATATTTTTTTCAAAAGGTTAAAATATATGAACTGTATGAATTAAATATTATGAACCTGAGAGCTGATGTCGTTATAATAAAATTTAAAATTTTAATAATTATGGGTTAACAGATATTTTTTAATGGATTATTAATTAATTACAATGCTTTTAGTAATCTGAAGATTGATTACCTTTTAGAGTTTATTCGATAACTTTAATACTTAACTAAGTTAAAAATATAATTTATATAAGATAGCAATAAAAAAATATAATTTATACTTTTTAGTTTTAATTTACAAAGTTACCTTATTGAGAATATATAGAAAAAAATTACTATAAGTGCAAAACATCTTCAATGGAAAGTATGTGGAAGCAAGTTAATAAAATAGAGATAAATATGAAGTAATTATAAGTTAATACATGAGAAAAAATAATAAACTATTAAATATAAATGTTTAGAGTAGAAAAAAGTACGCTCCCAGGCGGGTTCGAACCGCCGACCTTCGCGTGACCTAGTATAAGCTGTTAACTTATAAGCACGACGCATTGACCACTTTGCTATAGGAGCTTGCTTCGTTCAAAAATTATTACTATAAATAACCCTCTTATATTACATCACTTGCATATATTTTGCTTTTGAATAATTCAATTTTTACTAACATTTCCCCTTCCGTTTATACATCTGTTTTATATTAATTTTTTTTCTTTCATATTTTTTATTTTAATTTTTCTTTGGCCACGTAATCAACTTAAATTATGCACTTTAACTTTTTAAGAGTAAATATCTTGTACCACAAAATCAAAACTTAATAAATTAAAGATTTACCAAATAATCCAACTATGTTTACTATTGATATAAATACAAATCAACGTTACAATATATATAAAAAGTACTACTTTATAGTATAAAACATATGAGCTTATGCTCGCCCAATGTGGGGCTCGAACCCACGACCCTCAGATTAAAAGTCTGATGCTCTACCGACTGAGCTAACCGGGCTTGACGATTTTATTATATAGTTTATTCTATTGTATAACCTATAATTTTTTATAATTTTGGCATCTCATTATTTTAGCCTCTATAATTTTTATATAAGCGTTTAAACTATGTCCTATTATATATATTCATCTTCTCTGTACAGGTTGCTTTTTATTATAAATGCAAATATAGAATTTTATTGACTTGATCAATATGAATACTGTGTTATTATGTTAATAAGCATTAAAATTGATGCTGTACAAGTTAACTTGTCTAAGGCTTTCCTCTTAAGCTTCTTTCTTAATCTTTCTTTTTTCAATAGGCGAACTTGAAGATAAAGATCGCTTACCAAGTTTAACTTCAATTAAATCACTATCTTCTGAATCATTATCGCTGATTTCAATTTCTTCATCTTTAATTTCAATTATATCATCATTAGAACTCTCTTCCTTGGTTTCAGCAACATCAATAGGCTCTTCTTTGACTTTTAGGCCATTCTCTTTTTTGATCTTTGAACCATCTTCAGTTTTAATAGATGATCTTACTGGTTTGCTACCTTCCAAAGATTTAGGCGAAGGTTTAGCGTTTTGGAAAAATCCTAATAATGTGGACTTTGCATTAAGTGGTTTCATCATTGAAGGGTGGCTAACTCCCGCTCTGTTAACAGAATCAGGAACTTGATAGCTAATAAAAATTTTAATATTAAACACCTAACTAATATCTGATTTTAAGCTTACATTGTTAACTTTCTTTTGAAAGGAGTCATCATATTCTTAATTCTATCATTCATAGGAGTTTTTGGATCTAGCCAATATTCAATAGCTTCGCTATCTAATTCAGGGTCAAAAATAAGTGGCATTCTATCGTGTACATTAAACTGATCATTTGCCGGTGTTGTTATAATTGCATAGCTATAAATTTCATGACCTGCAATTAGTACTCTATCATAGAGAGCACCAAATAACACAAATGGTACATCTTTATCTTCTTGATTAGCTGGAGTTGAAAAATAAGGAACTTTAGTCTTTCCTTCCCTCTTCCATTCATAAAACCCTTGAGCAACAACTAAGCATCTCTGAGTATTTCTAGTGTTCTTAAACATTGGCTTTGGATTCTTTCCTGTTAATGAATCGTCTCTAATATTAACAGGTTGAATTTTTCCACCGGTTTTAGGATCATTTGCAGCCCATGAAGGAATTAAACCCCATTTCATACTTCGAATAATTTTGGGGTTACCAGGCTGCTGATAAGCTTGTCTATCTGATTGACTGGGATTGTTACCTAACCCTCTAGTAATAACTGGTTGATAATAAGATGGTGACACGTTATAACTAAAGATAAAAATGAACAAGTTGAAAATTTGTATTAAGCTAAATTAATACCTTGGCTGGTATCTCTCTTGGTCAATCCAAGTAGAAAGCCCTAGCCTATTGGTAATGAATATTGGTTCCTAATTAAACAAAGCATTAATAACATTTTAAAACTATACAAAATATATATATTACAAGGAATAAAGCAGATCTTCCACACATATTGATAGAATATTATTACTTAAAAACATAGTCAGAATTTGAGAAGTATTTATATATGCGAATTGCATTAAGCGTTATGGGATGAAATTTAATTTAGATTATTAATATTTACATAATTCTTTGGTAAATAGCAAATCAAAAGAAAAATCTGGATTATTAATACAGTTGATATATTTGCCAAGTCAAAATAGTATCATAAACAATCATTTCATTTGATCAACTAAAAAAATGATTACTAATAAAGAGATATTTAAAAATGCGAAATTTGATCATATTATCTTTATCATGACAAGATTGAACTTGTATACCTACTACTTGCTATAAACAATATGTCTTATCCAATTATTGCATTGATTATCTAAATCACTGCCTTATTATGAACAAAGAAGTTAATATAATTGGGTTGTATTTTAAGAAGATAGAGCAAACTTTTGGTGACTATAAATAATAACTAACAGTATACTCTAATATCTATCATATATACAACAGTATTATTCACTTGATTTAAAAATAATATGCCCTTATGGCTCTTAATTTATCAATAGTTTATAATAAAACAAGCGTTTGCGCTGATATATATTTTATACTTAACTTCGTATGACTTCATCTATCTTTAAATTTTATTTTAAATATATTTTATTCATTTTGGCTTAGTATATGCTTTAAAGTTATAAATATGAATATATAAAATCTCATACTATGAATTTTAACCAACTATTAGCGATATATTTAATATATACACCACTTTTTGGTATAGTTATACTCTAATTATTAAAATACTATATTTACAATAATCCCATAATAATAATAACATCCTCCAAATATCTACAATAGATTTAAAATCTTAACTAAATTCCAAATTCTACGTCACAAGAAAAAATAAAATGATAAAAAAAAATAGTTAAAAAAATTTATGATACAGATCCCTTCCTACCAATAATATTATTAGGGGCAATTATTAGAGGTGTGTTATTCTATTGGGCTGGTGAGGATGGAGTTGAGTTTTTAGTTAACAGAATAGAAATTTCTACTCCTATGAATAGTTATAAACAGAGTAATTAATACCTATTTATTAATATTATTATTTATTAATTGAATATTATTTTAGTTAAAGAAGGTGTTTACTTGTTTAATAATAGTATTGACCCCTACGAAGGAAATGTGTTTTATCAAGTAAATTTAACATAAAATATATTATATTCCAAGCTAATTCTTTAATTAGTCACCTCTTCTACTCCTAATCTTTTCCCTTTTCCAAAAACTTCCTTTAAAGTTTTTATTCGGTATTTACGTACAATTAGATATTATTATAGGCTATACACTTTATAGACTTGGAGTTATGTACATATTTAATAACCCCAGTTTATTACCTGCTTTTAATAATGACGACTATTTACTTGGCATGTTAATGGGAAGTATTTATTTACTTAATCCTTTTACTATTTTAAGTACCCTTGGGCTTTCAACTTCTATCTTCCAAAATTTTGCTATTGTTTTGGCTATTTCAAATTGTTATCAAGGTAATTCATAACCAGTTAAATAACTTTCTCTTTCTAACTTATTTTTTATGTAGGATTCCCTAATGGAGGTATGATGATGTTAAGCTTTGCTACTTGTTTAGGATTTTACCCTGTTAGTTTAATCTTTCCTTTATACTTAATTACTTACAAGAGCGAATCTACAAGGACTTGGGTAAATACATCAATTTAATTTAATACTGCCTATACTAATTTTACTTAGTGGAACTTTTTAAATTTCGTTTTCTTTTATGCGTTATGGATGTTTGGACTTACTCGTTTAAGCTTCTTCTATATGAACGATTGGAAATTTTTGAGCCAATCTATTGGATCCATGTAAGCTCTGTATATTATTTTAAAAATAATGATTTTAATGAATACTTTAGCCTGTTTCCACCTGATTTAACACCTAATATTGGCTTACATTGGTATATAAATATCGAAGTATTCGATCATTTCAGATCTTTTTTCAATAGCACCTTCCAGCTATACTCTTTCTTCTTTGTTATTCCTTTAAGTATTAAATTCAGGTATATCTATTTTATAACGCTTTTAATCTATTATTAACCAACATTAGAAACCTTCCATTTTTCGCTATATTCCTCCAATTAGGAATTATTTCAACCTTCAAGTCTTACCCCTCAATTGCTGATTTTGCTCTTTATACAAGCTTTTTGCCATTATTCTATGAAACCTTCGAATGTAAGTAAATTACCCATTTAAACTAGATAATATCTAACACTTGTATTTTTTAAAGATTTGAACAATACCTTTGTTATTGGAACAGCCCTTGTTTTCTGCTGCGGATTAGGTCCATTATTCTGGGAAGGTTGGGTTCAATTGGAAACTGCTAATGCTAACTTCTTTTACGCCATTACTTTAGTTTACGCTATTTGTAATATTTTATTACTTTGCTCTGCATTGCAAGCTAGGCTTAAATTTGACTATTTAAAGATCAATCCTCATCACAAGGACGCCAAGTTAAAGTTTGAGTAATATATTATTATAAATATATATATGAATTTCTGGTAACTCCAAAACTTGAGAATTAATCTTATATTAAATCTACAAAAATTATAATAAATTTAATAAGAGCATTTTTATGTATTTTAGAGAGTTATTTCATTAATTTAGTGCTGAATACAAAGTGTAGTTTAAAATATTTATTTGCTATTGCTTATTAATAATAAAATATAAACACAAGTTCATAGACAAACTATAACTATTTAAGTATTTAAATCTGAGCTAAAGAAGCTAAATTTCATCCCATAATACTTAAAATTTATAAATTGAACATATAATAAGATTTACAGCTGGCATCATTTAATTAATAAGTCACAATAAATATAGCGTAATAATTAAAATTAAAATGACAGAATCCCCCAAATTAGCTCAAATAATTTCACTTATATTAAAATCTTATCAAATAGAAGATATTGAACCAAATGTTATAAATCAATTACTAGAATTTGCCAGCCGTTATACAAATGACGTATTACACGATGCTATTTTATACAGTGAACATGCTGGTAAAAACACTGTAGACTTAACTGATATTAAATTAGGTATTCAAGGAAGAGTAAACTACTCTTTCAGCGTACCTCCTCCAAAAGAGTTTTTAGTTGAATTAGCTCATCAAAAAAATAAGCAACCTTTACCCCCTGTTTATGAAAAGTATGGAATTCACCTACCAAAGCCTAAATATTGCTTAACTGAGTTGAATTATACTATGGTTCCCGAAGTTAATTCACAAGCTGCCCCCGCCTCAACTACGGCAAACATTTCAGCCGCTGCTAATAATACCGCTGCTAAGAATGATGCTCCAAATACCCCTACGACTGACAGCTCCTCAAAACCCGATACTAGCATCACTTTGAACCAGGAGCTTAAGACTAATCCTCAACCTCCTGTCGCCGCTGAAGTGAAAAAGGAAGAATAATTTAGTATGAAGCCCAAATTGCCTATATCTGCTAAATAGTACTCAACTAACTATTGTAATATATTTTACTTTATCTAATCTTCATTATATTTAATTTTTTATTATTATAAAAATATTTATTACTACACACTAAGCTATATATACTATTATTGCTATTACAATTAATAATATAGCCACACTCTAATTTTAAAAAAGTAGGCTTTATATTTTACGATTACTTATGCTTTAATTTTTTGAATAAGTTAAATATTTATATAGTATTTTCTTGCCTAATATTTTATATTTTAAAATATCTTTAAACTAATAACTTGGTTAATCAGTTTAAGAATATGTTTGAAAATCTAGTACCGAAATAATACTTGAACCAAGAAAAACTTTAAGTGTCTAAAATTGACATCAGAGCTCTTAAATTAAACCACCTTTTTACTAATACTATATTAACCAATATTACACAAGTATTTAGTTTGTACGGATAAACTGTGGCTAGTATTTGATTGTAATAATTTTTCAAAATTTAATAAATTGAAATTATCTGATAAGGCATTATTCTAAAAATTTGTTACTACTTTTCATGCTGATTAAATAATTTCAATTAATAATGATACAAATATATTTTATGTTACAAGAGTTGTTAAATATTATATTTATTTGAGGTAAAAATATATTTTTCTAATATTAATATAAATTAATGTTGGATAAAACAAATTTAATTTATGTTATCTGATAAATTTAAATAACTAATCCCATAAAAAATTATTAAAGTATATCATAATAGTAAATTGAGTGAACTAACAGTTCTGAACTCAGTTCAAAAGTCATTTAATTGTAAGTGACAACTATTATAAAACAATATTGATTCATATACATCATCAACCTTTAAAGTTCAATTTATTAATCATGTGATCTATAGATAATTCGACTCTTTCAGCTAAAAAATGTCTTCCCAAATCTTACGCACTATTGCCAAAAGTAATTCAATCATTTTTTTAGAAAAAATTAAATTTTATTAATTTTGCCATCTTTATAGACTCCAAGAACACTGCTACTCTTGCCAACTCTTTAAGACTTTCTGCTTATAATGGGTAATTATTATTTTACTAAAAATAATAATAATTAAATTTTACTGATTCAATTTTTTTAGAGCTCGTGCCATGAGTACCGAAAAGCCTGGTATTTAAAATCAAATCATATATTAAAAACAAAAATTTTTAACGACGATTTTTCCTTAATATCCAGTCGAAACTAAGACTACTAGCGCTATCGGTGCTTTACCCACTGAAAACATTGCTTCCAAGATTGCTTACCTCGCCGTTGGTGGTGGTGCCGCTACTTACCTCATCTCTAAGGATATCTATATCGTCAACGAAGAATCCTTAGTTTTAGCTTCTTTCGCCTTTGTCATCAGCTACTTATATAAGACTATCCGTGAACCTTATAACGAATGGGCTGAAGCTCGTTTAAAGGTAATATATATAGAAATATTAATTTTGAATATTTACTAATTAATGGAATATATAGAACATTGAACAACTTATGACTGATGCTCGTGTTGAACACAAGGGTAAGGTTCAAGAACGCATCGAAGAAGCTTCTCAATTATCTGATATTGTCCCCGTTACCAAGGATTTATTCGCTATGTCCAAGGTAAAAATTTG